>RCWM02000294.1:0-112500 GCA_003667255.2 Euschistus heros
ATATTATATATATATATATATTTAGTTTTTTTTTTTTTTTTTTTTTATTTATTGAAATTTACAAACTGTATAAATATATACAACAAGTAATGTGTTGAGAAAGTAAATACAATTGCACGGTAATAACCATGTGAAGAACTATTCACTAGTAGCACTTCAATAAATTCTACCTAAAAGGTCTCTAGGCCATTTCTTTTTCAGACACCTCGGAGATTATCAGGAATGGATAGGAAGCAAGTTGGGAGACTAGTGAATTGAGTGGTTATGGAGCTTACTATGAAGGATAGGTATCTGTTTGGACTAAATCAACCACATATGGGACATTAAGATCTTCATGGATAAGTTTATTGGTAACAAAGTATGAAGCATTAAGGATTTTTCGAAGGATTTCGAAATGTAAGGATTGGATAGGACGAGAAGAATTAGAAGGTTTTAGTTGAGCCCCTATCCATATATAATATATATGTAGCCTAAGATATTTACAACTGTAATATCATCATTATCATTATATATAAGTAAATCATCATATCAATATCATATCATATCATTATATAGAAGTAAATTTTAGAACTGTAATGATTTACCCAACAATGACTTGTCAAAAACTAAGAAGAGCCACTCACCTTGTTAGCACTGCAAAAATAGTTCTACATTAGAAGATCTCTCTCTTCTTTCAGAGGCCATCTCCTTGGAAGGTTGTCAGGAATATAATGGAAACAAATTGAGAGACTAGTGGATTTAAACTCTTAAAACAAACTTATACAAAAATCAGGTGTAAAGTTCTGAGTAGGAACTGTAATTATTTCTAACAAGGTGACGTTTTGACTTATAACTCACAGGTTAAGGTAGTAGGAACCTATAATAGTGCAAAACTAGAGTTACAGCT
The DNA here is from genome assembly GCA_003667255.2 of Euschistus heros. Lineage (NCBI taxonomy): Eukaryota > Metazoa > Arthropoda > Insecta > Hemiptera > Pentatomidae > Euschistus > Euschistus heros. Next base: position 887 of record RCWM02000294.1, read on the forward strand.
GCCAATGAGCATTAGGAGTTAAGAAAACTAAATAAAATATGAAAATCACATTTTATTTTTTCTCATCTCTTAGTCAAGATAGAGAAATAATTTTTTCTAACAAAAATTGTAGATTTGTATGCTATCTCTTTACTACAACCCAAAACCTGATAAATAATCTCATTAATAATAATATCAGTATACATTAATTTTCTGTCTTGACTGAGAGCTTTTTTCATAGTTCGTTTTTTTTTTTTTCTCGGCTCCCAATACTCATTGGCGGCAATAACTCTAGTTTTGCATTATAGGTCCCAACTACACGCACAAATATCGGCATTAAATCTGTGAGTTACTAGTTGAAACGTCTCCTAGTAAGTAGTAAACAATTAAAAAAAAAAAAAAATGTTTAGCAGCAAAAAAAATAAATATTTACAATAAAAATATAATTTTTAGAGAAAAAAAAAAAACCGACTTCAAGATTAAACCTACATATACAAACTTGAAACTAAAAAAATAAAAAAATAATATTTTTAATTGCTTTAAAACAAAAACCATTAAATGAAATTAACGAAATTATCGATACTTATATACCTATTCACAATTTATAATCAGTTATTTTTGGAGTCGGTGCCAACCAAAACAAACAGAATTGAAAGAAATTGTAATCGTAAAGATCCCTCCCTCTGTTTCATCACCGCCACCACACCGCTGTCCCGGCCATTCGAAAGTTTATTGTAAAGGCAGGATTAAACTGCCCTTCCTGCCTGGCACCGAATCCAAAGATAACTGGTCATAAATTATTGAATAGGTATATAAGTATCGATAATTTCGTTGATTTTCATTTAATGGTTTTTTTGTTTTGAAGCAATTAAAATATTTATTTTTTTATTTTTTAGTTCAAGTTTGTATATGTAGGTTTTTAATCTTGAAGTCGGTATTGTTTTTTTTTTCCCTCAAAAAATTATTTTTATTTTTTCACTTTTTAGTGGTGAGTGTATTTTTGTTTATGATAGTCAATTCTCGATCTTTAAGCTACCCTGAAAAATAGTTCAAGTTACTGAACAAGACTTATCGAGGTGTTATCATTCACTTACCTTCATGTAATTGGGAAAATTGAACACAAAATCGGAGTTGAAATCATTACGTATATTTTTCATTAATGGTTATGTATATGTTGTTTGTACATACATAAAAAATCATTTATACAGAAAATTAAATACCTGATACCAATTTATCATATACTTTCAACTGAATTGCGCTTTTTTCTGAGGGTGCCTAAAAGCTAGACTTGCCGTCTTCCACCAGTGTCGATCTTTTCTTTATTCTTTAGTACGATTGAAGGAGAACTACGCGGAATTCGGAATTCACTAGCAACAAACGCCCCAACTTCTTTTTCTCCTTTCTTTACTTTGCAAATAAATTTTAACTTTTCGTTAATATTAACAGTTTTTTTTTTTTTTTTTTTTTCTTAAAAAGTGCTGCGTTGATATCAAAATATTTTTTATGGGACTACCTCTAAAATATGCCCTACCGATCTAAAAAAGAATCTTCAGAATTGATGGAAGTTCTGAACTCGTCTTTTTTTTTTTTTTTATTTATTTTTTGTTTTTATGTTAGACGATTACTCTATCAATTCTGAATCAATTTTGATTATTCTTTTTTTAGATCGCTTTAGCATACTTCAGAGGTGGTCCCATAAAAAATATTTTGAAATAATCCCAGCACTTTTTAAGAAAAATCAAAAAAACAGTTAATAAGTGATTTTATGAACTGCTATTTTAATTTTTCTTAAAAAGTGCTGCGTTGATTGAGAATATTTTTTTATGGGACCACCTCTGAAGTATGCCCTACCGATCTTAAAAAGAATCATCAAAATTGATTCAGAATTGACGGAGTAATCGCGTAACATACACAAAAAAAAAATAAATAAAAAAATACAGACGAGTTGAGAACCTCCTCTTTTTTGAAGTCGGTTGAAAATAAATTACATATTAAATATAAACTATTTTTTTTTTTTTTTTTACTACGAGATGTAATTTAATGAAAACAGGAAATAATAAGTTTTTTTTTTTCAATCCTAATTGTATTTATTCTTCTATACCATCATGCGTACCTTAAGTGAATTTTTTTCTTTTACTAAACGGCCTTTTTACACCCCGAAAATATCATTACTTTTTATACTCATTTTCGTCCTTCTATTTTTTCATCTTTATGCTTGCCTTTCATTTATTTCCTTCGACCACGCAGTACCCTTCCGTTTTTATTTATTTCGACAAGAATCTGGATTTATTTTTAATTTCTTTGCCTATTGTTCTCTATTTAGGCAGTTTTTGCCTCATGCTTTTCTAAATTTTCTGTTTCATGTCTCATTTGTTTTTACGTACCCTCCTACGCTTTTGTCAAAACTTTCTTGTTTAGTCTCTCTTGATCCATTCTTAACAAATGCCTGTAGATCACAGTCTTCTGATGTTTTTAGTTCAGTTTCTAGGTCATATATGTTTTTCCGTAGATTTTTCTTGTTGTGTCTTAACACGTGGCCTTTCTCTGTTTACTTGTACCCATAGATTCCCCTCAGGATCCATCTCTCTATTTTCAGTAATTTTTTCTGGCTAAGGAAGGCATGTTGTCTCCAACCCGAACAGAATTATATATTATCACCTTTTTTGTAGTTTTCTTATTTATTAGAAGATCGGTGTCTTCTTACGGTAATTTTTTTTTTTTTCTCACAAATTGAATATCTCGGAACGTATAAATTAATGTTTTTCCCCGAAATATATTTTTTTAACTTTTATTGTTAGTGGGTGTCCCTTATGAACTCCAACCTAGGGTATGTAAGTGTGGGATATCCCTACATGTTATTAACATAAACTGGCCAGAGTGGAAAAAACGAAATTCATTTTGCGGCGCTGTTGTACATTTTTTTTTTTTTTATTAGTTTTTTGCAACCTACATATCGCTCTTGGGGCGCAGTAGTGGCACAACTCAAAAAATCATTTTTTGAGATAAGTGGGTTTAAAGTTTTCATTGCCAAGGAAAGTGCATAGAAAATGCTTTAGTTTGCTTAAACGAGAGAAGGTATAACTTAAAGATAATTTTATTTAAGCAAACTAAAGTATTTCCTATGCATTTCCCTTAGGAATGTATTTGTTTCAAACAGGCTGTATCTCTTTTTATGAAATTAATTCTAATTATTCTAGTATAAAATCCTATCGATCCCCAATTCCTGAAACGATCTTAAATCCTTCTAATTTTGCCAAAAAAAAAAAATAAATAAATAAAAAAAAAAATACTTAGAGTAACAGTTGATTTTTTCGTTAGAGCTCTAGATATACAAATTTCGAATTAAGAGCAGATCAAGTCTACTTTCTGAATTCGATAACACAATATGATTAGAAAACATTTGAGTCAATAGAAATGTTTAAAGTATGACAAATGATTTAAAGCTAATCGATTTATCACATCTCCGACAAGACAATGAATCGAAAGAAGAAAAATAAAAGAAGATCAAACAGCAGTAGACAATAGAAGGCATCGCTAGTTCTTCGATAATAACACCTTGTCCGAAACAATAAGTGGTGATATTTGGATTGATTTACGACCTATTCAATTAGCAATATAAAATTATAGATATATATAGATATATATATATATATATATATATTATATATATATATATATTAATATATATATATATGTATATAGTTTGCTACCATGTTATAACACTGCTGCAACCTTAAATGTGTGTGGGACTTTTAATTAAACATATGTGAGAGACAAAGTGTTAATAACTTTGGTTAGTTTATTGTTATATTGTTTAAAGTGGTTTTATGTTATAATTCCTAGTTAGAAAGAACGTGTAATTTTAATTCATTTGTAATACAAAGAATAAAATCACGTTAAAAGCAATCTTACAAATTAAATTACAAGATTCCAACTAGTAAGAAATGGATATAATTTATGTTCAAGTTGTTAAGAAAGCTGGGGAAAAATTTGTGATCCAATGCATATCCATTGATAAAAATACTTGGTATTTAGTGCCAGAAGAATTTAAAGAGGTAAGTAACCACATTTCTCTATCAAATAAAACAACAATATAAAAATGCAATGAGGGCAATTAAGAACCAAAAGGTTATAGAACAGTTGCGGTAAAAATCGATGAAAATATAAAAAAGAATATTTCGATGAAGTTGATAATGTTTGCTTTCGAGAATTGCCATTAGAAGAATGTGACGCAATATCAATATCCAGAGTTGTTCAGCTGAACAAATTGAGTTAGAAAACAAGATGGATTAGACAATTAGAAAACCAATTATATTCAAATTTAAAACAAGAGGAAATCAAATTAAATCAAATCGAAAAAAAAATTTATTCTAGAGAAATTTGAAAAAAATCAATCAGATCCTAAAGAATGGTTAGCTAAATTTGAAGACGAGTGTAGCCACTTCCAGGTGAATTCCGATAGTAGTAAAATTCAGGCTTTGCGCTTTTTTGTCATGGGCCCAGCAAAAGATTGGTTTGAAATAAATCTGAAGAAAATAGGTGTAAATGGTCATTGGAATACTTGGAAGGAGTCATTCTTGAACGTTTTTTGTTGATAAAGGCTGGTACATTGTTAGGAAAGCTTTTAACTACAAATATTTGGGTGGATCTCTAATCGATTTCGCGCTTATAAAGGAAAAGTTATGCCTAGAAGTAGAACCTAAGGGTACTGAATTATCACGTATCAACCTCATAGTTTTTGGGTTGCCGAAAAAAGCCCAAGAAGAACTGGATAGAGAAAAAATTAACAAGATGGAAACTTATATGCGGAACTCCGAAAATTAGAGGACTCGTTTTCTAGAAAGAAAGAGGAAAATTCCTCAAATCCTAGATTGAAATATAGTCCTGACCCCGAAAACTTTTAAGACCAATGAATTTCACTCAAAGAACGAAGGTCAAAAGAAGGCATGTTCAATTTGTGCAACTATTGGTTTTTCGTATCGATACCATCTCGTAGCGGAGTGCCGCAATCAAGATAAAGTCTCAGAAAAACTAAAATTAAACCTGACAGAAGAATCTTCTGGGATTGACGATATACAGATATTGCAAACATACTTAGGTGACAAACATTTAAACTGAAGAACCGGGCGAAATTAGATCCGCTGATAAAGCTAAACGTAATCATATGTGACAAAATTAAAACAAAAGCTATCTATGATAGTGGCTCCAACGTTACATTAATTTCTCAACGAATTGCTGATTTGCTAAAGTTGAAGTTAATAGAACAAAAGAATGTATTGAAAACTATCAGCGGATTAAATTTCACTTTAGCCCGGGCTACAATTTCACTTCGTATTGGACGTATAACTGATCACATTACAACTTACGTTGTCAAGAACGATAATTTTTCTTATGACATCTTATTGGGGATTGATGCCATAAAAAAATTTCAATTGATTCAAGACGAAAACTTAAAAATACTACAACGAACAGACAACAACAATGTGATAGATTTAGATGAAAACCGATCCAATAGTGATCGAGAAGATAATTTACATCGATCTAAATTAGATCAGATGATTAAAAATAAATTCAATGATAGTCAAGTTTTAATTGATAAAGATGATTTTAATGATTATATTGAATTAAATTTTAATGAAAAACTTAAAAATAGAAGAATTCGGTGCCAATTTAAATCATGTTGAAAACGAAGAGCGAAAACAGCAGATTGCAAATCTAATTGAAAAACATAAACATATGTTTGCAAAGGATAAATTTGATATAGGGAGAGTAAAATCAAAAGAAGCAGAGATAAAATTATTATCTAACGAGTATGTTACTTGTCGACCGTAAAATGCTCAATTCCTGACGATGAAGAAATAAGAAATCAGATTAAGGCATTATTGCAAGCAAAGATTATTGAAGAATCAGATTCTCCATTCGCTTCCCCTGTAACCCTCGCGTTCAAAAAAAGAGGAGAACAAGAAATCACGCTTGTGTATCGATTTTCGTAAATTAAATAAACTCGTAGTTCCAGAAGTTTTTCCATTTCCTACAATACAAGACGTAATCGACAAAGTTGTTAATTGTGAATACTTTACAGTTTTAGACATCAATTCGGCATTTTGGTGTATTACACTAAAAAAAGAAGACAGAGAAAAAACTTCTTTTTATCACGACTTATGGAAAGTTCATGTTTAAAGTCCTTCCATTTGGTCTGAAAAATGCTCCGGCCACGTTCCAGAGAATCTTATCAAATATTATAAGAAGAAATGGTTTGGATGAATTTTGCATCAATTATATTGATGATATTTTGATATTCTCTCAAACCTGGAAAGATCATCTTCAACATATCGAACAATTTTTGCAGATGACTGATGCTGAAGGATTCAAACTAAAATTAGTCAAGTGTTTGTTTGCAGCTAAATCTGTCAAATATTTAGGCCACACAATTTCAAAGAACAGAGTCTCACCAGCCCAAGGTAATTTAGTTTCAATTCAAAACCTACAAAGACCATCAGATAAGACTGGAGTACGAAGTGTTTTAGGTTCAATCAACTTTTACCTGAGATATATAGAAAATAGTTCTCAAAAGCTGGAACCATTGCATCGATTATTAAGAAAAGATGTGAAGTTTGAATGGTCCGATGATTGCGAAAAAGCTTTTAATATGATAAAAGATTATTTATGTACGGCTCCAATATTGTCAATTTACGATTATAAGAAGCCCGTCTTCATTGAAACAGACGCCAGTTTTAAAGGTATAGGCGCTACCCTAAAACAGCTCCCACAAGAAGATGGAATACTGCATCCTGTATCATATTATTCAAGAAAACTATCGGAAAAGGAAAAACGTTTAGATATCATTCATTTGGAATGCAAGCGATCAAAGACGCAATCAAATTTTGGCAATATTATCTAATAGGACGCCACTTTACTGTATGTAGCGATCATAAGCCATTAGAAAACTTAAAGACTAAGGCCAGATCAGATGAAATACTGGGCGATCTAATTCTTTATTTATCACAATTTAATTTTAACATAATTTATAAAAAAGGCAAAGAAAATATTCTAGCCGACTTATTATCAAGAAATCCGGTTTTAGAATATTTCAATAATGAAGATGCAATCAGGATCGTGAACTTAATCGATCTACCTCAGATATTAAAAAGACCAAGCTGAACACCTTTCGGAGTTGAAAATAGAAAAACAGACTGACTATAAGCAAGGAATGATCCTTAAAAGATTAAAGGGCAAACTTAGAATATTTGTATCTCCAAAATTAGGAATGAAAATCATTAAACTGGTTCATGAGCATTATGGTCACATTGGTCCAGCACAGATGATCGCCACAATTCAGCCGCATTATTACTTCAAGGGTTTCTACAAAGAAATTCATACTTTCTGTAAAAGTTGCCACATTTTGTGTTAGAATAAAGTCCGTCGCAGTAGAGCAATCGGCCTTCTCTCACAATTAGGTCCTGCCACTGAGCCGTTCCAAATAATGTCATTAGATACAGTGGAGGGTTTTCAGGGAACCGATCACCAAAGAGATATATGCACATTTTGGTGGATCATTTTACCAGATTCGCATGGATCTCGACTAGTAAGGGTCAAAGCGCTCACGACTTTATAAATCTAATCCATCCAATAGCAAAAAATACAAATATTTCGATCCTATTAGCAGACCAATATACTTCTATAAATTCTACTCATTTTCAAAATTATTTGGATAAAAAAGGAATTCAGATTGTTTTTACCTGCATTGATCATCCTGAATCAAATGGGCTTAACGAAAGGTTAAATCAGACGCTGGTGAATCGTTTAAGGTGCAAAATAAACAGCGAGACAAATAGAGCCTGGCCGATTCTCGCAAAGGAATGTGTCAATGAGTATAATGATACATTCATAGCTCAACACAATTTGCACCATCTTACTTACTCCTAGGGAAGAAACAAGCTATATCTCCTCTTATCGAAGACAATCCATCTTCCCTTGAAGAAGACCGAAAACCGCTTTTTGAAGAAGACCGCTTTTCAAAATTCTTTAAGGAGCTTTCAAATAAACAAAAATAGAAATAGACAAGAATAGAATACAGCACGATTTCAAGATTGGCGATTTAGTGTACATCGAAAACGGAAACAAATTAAATCGCAACAAACTGGACCCCGTACGAGTTGGACCTTTTTCAATCATCCGACAGATTTCACCAACATTTTATGAAGTAGCAAGCGGAAAAAAGAAGAAGACTTCAAATTTCTTTCATTCTAGCAAGCTGCTTCCCTTTTCTCCCCGTGAATCTTCTTCAGGGGTGGAGGTGTAAGTTTGCTACCATGTGATAACAACACTGCTGCAACCTTAATGTGTGTGGGACTTTTAATTAAAACTATGTGAGAGACAAAGTGGTTAATAACTTTGGTTAGTTTATTGTTATACTTGTTTTAAAGTGTTTTATGTTATAATTACTAGTTAGAAAGAACGTGTAATTTAATTCATTTGTAATAAAAGAATAAAATCACGTTAAAGCAATCTTACATATGGGGGGAAATATATATATATATATATATATTCCAATCCGTTGCAAGATATACGATGATTGTAAAGATTTTTTTTTTAGGAACCCACGTATTTTGCCATAATTACTCTAATATCTCCGCTTTTATATAATATTTTTTTTCAAATTTTGACCTCATTTTTAGTTTAACCTTGAACTCCAAAGCGGATGTAACCTTGAATTTTATAAAATTGGGACCTAAAGAACAGCTTAATCTTACACTTATTAAAAAAAAAAAAAAAAAATCAGAATTTTCTCATAATTGTAATCCACTCCCAAGTCTCAAGTGCAAATATAACCAGATTTCGAATTATATGATCAAATTAACGATTCCTTTTTGGTTTAATTTACTTTAAATTTAAATGATTTACAAAACATTTACTTTAAAACCTAAAAAAAGCTCCTTATTTGTGACCAATAAACTTATCCATTAAGATATTAACGTTCCATATGTTGCTGATTAAGCCCAAACCAGATACCTATCCTTTCATAGTAAGCTCCAGAACCACTCAAATCCCCTAATTTCTCAACTTGCTTCCCACACTATTCTCGACTTAATCCTCCGAGGCGTCTGAAAGGAAGATGGCCCATAGACCTATTGTAGAATTTTTATTAAAGTGCTACTGATGAGTAGTTCTTTTCGAGTTTTGTCACGTTATTGTAATAGTTAACAGCACTTTACTTGATGTATATATTTTCTGTCGGTAAAAGTGTTCAACTTCGATTCTTTTCTAAAAGAATGAAATTCTTATTTACAAGACCATTTGTAAGACCAGTGGTAATGTATGGATGTGAAACATGGCCCTTAACAAAAAAATGAGACATTATGCTCAACACCTGGGAAAGGAAAGTTTTGAGGAGAATATGGGGCGGAGTCTTTGAGAATGGTTTTTTGAGGGAGAAGATATAATGAAGAAATTATAATCCTGTTTGGGGAATCCGACATCGTGGCAATGATAAAAGAGCACGTATTAAGTGGTTAGGTCATGTAGAAAGGATGACCGACCAAAGAGTGCCAAAGAAAATGCTATACGGGAAACCAGATGGCAGGAGAAGGAGAGGACGTCCCGGAATGAGATGGATGGTTGATGTGGAGGAGGATCTGAGGCGGATGGGGGTTCAGGAATGGAGAGAGAGAGCACAGGGTTCGAAGAGATTGGTGGTCCGTTGTGGAGGAGGCCCGGGTCCTTGTAGGACCGTAGTGCCCATATAATATAATAATAAGTATATTTTGTACAGTTGTAAATTTCAATAAATTGTTAGAATAAATAAAATTAAAAAAAAAAAAAAAAAAAAAAACGAAAAAAAAAAAAAGGTGTTTTCATCGGAATACAAATCAGGTACTAGTGATAATCGCTTATTGAAAACCTGTATTTTGAACAAAATGAAATCTTCATTGGAATAAAAAGCAAAGAAAAACACGTATTGTTTATTAGAAAATAAAGGTAAAATGTCAATAAAGCGACGCCAGGTCAAAAGAGTACGTTATTTTCAAAATGTCCTCTTTTGTTTGAAATTCAGCTTCTTGCACTTTTTCTTCAATGGTAACTCCTAACACCATATACTGCTGTAAAGATAATTTTAATACAAAAATTACCAAAAAAAAAAAATCAAGAAATTGGACTAGGCTGGTTTTGAAATTCAACACCTGATATGCTATTTGTTTGATTGATTTGACTTAACTTTCAGTTGTCATACCACTATTTTTGTAATACCAATTTATTTTAAAATTGAGATGTCAGTATTGATAATTTTGATACTGAATAACTACTTCTCATAGTGTTTAAAATAAATTTTCTAAATATAATTCCAACAACTTAACTTTAAGTTCTAACCAAGTACTAGGTTGCTTAATCAAATCGCTTTAAAAACAATTAATCAAAAGTTAGGCCAGTAGGTGATTATCGTGCTGTGAAACTTGTGATCTTTCGAATCATTAACCTTTGATAGCCTTTGATAAGATCTTTATAAATGAGATTAGTTAGTTATGAACTTAATCATTTATGACTTAAACAGTAAGTTGTTTAAGCACAAAGATTAATAATGTACACTGGCAGAAATGAATCTTGTAAGGCCGGGGAATGCCTCAAGGTGTCAACAACTCTCGCACCTCTTTTAAATACAATATATTATTATATGACATACTACATGACTTGATATCAACACTAATGAGATGTAGATGAAATAGTTTTTTTTGTTTTTTTATATCCATTTATTGAAATCTACAACTGTATAAGATGTACATAGCCCTAAAAAAAAAAAAAAAAAAAAAAAAAAAAAAAAAAAAAAAAAAAAAAAAAAAAAAAAAAAAAAAAAAAAAAAAAAAAACTTTACACTAGAAGGTCTCCTAGGCCATTTCCTTTTCAGACGCCTCGGAGGGTTATCGGAATAGAATGGGAAGCAAGTTGAAGGACTAGTGGATTTATGTGGTTATGGAGTTTACTATGAAAGGATAGGTATCTGGTTTTTGCTAAATCAGCAACATATGGGACCTTAAGATCTTTATGGATAAGTTTATTTATAACAAAGTAAGGAGCATTTAAGGATTTTCGAAGGATTTTGGATTTAAGGATTGGATACGGAAAGAATTAGAAGGTTTAGTTGAGCCCCAAAGCTCAACTCCATATGTCCAAATAGGTCTGATAACTGTCATGTACGAAATAGTTTAAAACTAAATATCAATGATCAAAAGCTGCAAGACAGTAACTTTTGTTAGAAGTAATTTTTAATTCTCTTCTACAAAATATTGTTATTAGTAGAAAACGTGATAATTTAGCTGATAATATCAAATAAATTTGAATATGTGGTGAATGTCAAGCCTCTTCCTAGATTTATTTGGTCTCTGAAGTTGTGGGTAACAGAAAAACAAAACAACTAAATATCAAACGTGTTCAATCCTCTCAATACAAAAGTCCTTCGTACTATTGTAAATGCTCCATATTATGTCTCCAACGAAACCCTGCATAATGATCTCATATACCTTTCGCACTTGACCTCATATCACTTAAATTGTTAAAATTCCATCAAAATATTTCCCACTTGGCACATCATATTATTATTTTTTTCTTTTCATTTATTGATATTTACAACTGTACAAAATAATATACAACAAGTAAATGTGTTGACAGTGAATACAATGGCATGTAAATAATAACGCCTTGGAGGATTATCAGGGATGGATGAGGAAGCAAGTTTGGAGACTAGTGGATTGGAGTGTTTATGGAGTTACTATGGAAGGATAGGTATCTGGTTTGGGCTAAATCTGAAACATATGGAATATTGAGATCTTTATGGATAAGTTTATTGTTCACAAAGTAAGGGAGCATTGAGGATGTTTCGATGGATTTTAGATTGTAAGGATTGGATACGAGATGAATTGGATGGTTTTAGTAGAGCCTTAAAGCTCAACTTCGTACGTCCAAATAGGTCTAATCACAGGCATGTAAATGAGTATTTCGTAATTAATTGGGAGCTTTGAACGATTGTCTAGTAAATGTTGTAGTAGTCTGTAACGACGGGCAGGTTCTTGTTGTTTTAGTCTTGTATGTGGATTCCAAGTTAGACGTTTGTCCAAGTGGAGTCCTAGGTAGCGAATCTGTTCAACAGGGATTAGTGGAATATCATTAAAGGATACTGTAGGACAGGAAGTCGTGGTTTACGACGTAGGATAAATGTTATTTGGTGTGATTTGTTTGGATTTATTTTGATTCTTCTCCATTTTTGACACCATTCTTGAAGGTTTAGGATATGGGATTGGAGTGTTTTGAGAGGCAACTAAAGGGATCATTGTTTACTGATAACACACATGTGTCATCAGCGTAAGTGGTGAGGACAGTGGTAGGATGAGTTGGGATGTTCATCTGTGTACACTGTGTTGAGGATTGGACCTAGGATACTACCTTGAGGAACCCGGCAGATTGGGTAAAGAGGAGAGAATAGGAAAATTGTTGGTTTACTTTGAAGGTTCGGTCAGTGAGATAGAATCTAATAATAAGGAAATATGTAGAAGGTAGGAACTAACGGAGTTTATACAGTATTCCCGGGTGCCACTCGGTCAAAAACGTTTCTTCTACATCAAGAAAGGCTCCGTGCAGTACATTCCGCGCTCCATTCATAGGAGACAACGTCCACCACACGATGACATTGCTGGATTGTTGAGTGTGATGTTTGAATCAGCACATTATTAAGTTTCGAACATCCTTATAACCCTCCTCGCAATTAAGATGCAGCGACCCAGAGACTTTATTGTAAATATTTATATTGGATTTCTGCGAATGGCCAACTTCTATACTCAAGTCCAGTCCGACTGTGCAGTAGAGCTCTCTCACTCAGCCTCCCCTGGATTCTACTAGCGAAGCAGCTGAGAGAAAAGCGCTGGAACTCTTTGAGGTATGAAGATTATATAAATGGATACGTTTCTGGTTTGCGTCAAATCTGCACATTTGGAAACATTTAGATCTTTATGTAAAAGGATTTTTTTTTTTTTGTCATAAAAATGAGCATTGATATCATACGAAGGATTTCGGATTGTAAAGATTGGATACGAGAAGAATGGGAAGGTTTAGTGATAGTGGAATAAGAAAAACATAGAAAAGAATGGCGCTGCCAGCTAAATATCATGATTTAGATATTTATTTATAGCCGATGAGTACACACCAAAGACGTACGTAGCTAGAAAAATATTCAATAGTGTAAATAAATTAATAAATACGCGGGAGTTCTAAATAAAGAAAAATTACGTGTAGTAGAAAAAACAAGTTTGTTTATTAAAAAAAAAAAAAACTGTATAAATACGATGATTAGTTCAACTCTGACCCTATTGTTCTCCAGAAGGTCAACTCAGACACTGGAAGCCTGGAATGCTGGAATTGATGAATAAATTGGCCATAGAGTTATAGTTATAGGAAACTGTCAACCGCTTGCTGTATAACTTCTATCATCGCCATTATTAGACTGAATATCATTATTCAGAAAGAGGATATCAGGTGGTTTCTCCTATTGAGGTTCATTGTATGGTAAGGAATGATCGATTAATTAAAAATTACAACCTCGATAAATCGAAATAAAATATTTGTCCTTGTAATTCGTAATATTACAATGCATTTCAATTAAGACTGATAAAATAATTGCCTAAAAATTGGAATTATGTTATTTAAAAACTAATGTTTTCAATGTTAAACATTCATCTTCAGTTCTAAAACATAAAAAAATTTGAAAACATCAGCACTTTGTTACAATTAGTATCAATATATTTGATTTCTTGTCTTACATTTTTGAAAACTTTAGTATATATCTGTCATCCTTTTGAATAAGTGGTTTAGCCGAATTTTGACCAAAATGATTTTAAAACAAAGCTATTTAAGATACTCATCGGTCGATTTTTGAACTGAACTGGGATCCACATGTCGCTCCACATATTTATAGGTTTTTTATTAGAAATTGAATTGAAAATAAATAAGTTTTATCATAAATTTCTAGCTCTACATAAAACCGCACCTTTGTAAACTCTCTGAAATTGTGCTCGCCACCGGTTAGTTATCAAACTCCTGTGCGCACCATATATTTATTGCTTTATCAAACTTCACTGCAGTCCATATACAGGGTGACTGGAAAATAGATGCGGAGACGGTAGGCAGAGATAGTACAGGCCAATCTGAATCGATTTTACTATAACAACTATTCTCCGAAAATTAGCCTTTTTCGAGTTGTACTATTTTTTAAGGTTTTATAAAATTAACGTCCTTCATATGTTAAACAATTCATAAAATTTCTTTAAAAAATTTGTGTGGGGTCATATGAAGACATTAGTATCTGATCAAAATTCTGTTCCCACAATAGAAAAGCTCAGAAACACGATAATACAAGCAGCACAAGAAATTCAAGCCTCTCTTAGGGATTCGGCGGTAGTAAAATCAGCTGTAATAAGAAGAGCACGTATGTGCATTAGAAATAGAGGGCGCCACATTAAAAATGTATTATAAAAATAAAAATATAGTTTCAAACAAATTATCCGATATTAAAGAGTGATTTTGTATTTGTAGTATTTTTATCGCTTTTTCCTTCCTCCGCTTTAATAGTCATGTTCTACGACCTCCTGTCCTACAGCATCCTATTCCCTGTCCTATAGCATGATATTTCCCCAAATCCCCTAATCACAGTTGAACAGATCCGCTACCTAGGACTCCACTTGGACAAACGTCTTACTTGGAATCCACATACAAGACTAAAACGACAAGAAACAGCTCGTCGTTACAGACTGCTTCAACATTTACTGGACAAACGTTCAAAGCTTCCAATTAATTACAAAAGACTCATTTACATGACCGTGATTAGACCAATATGGACTTACGGAGTTGAGCTTTGGGGCTCTACTAAACCATCCGATTCATCCCGAATCTAATCCTTACAATCCAAAATCCTTCGAAAAATCCTCAATGCTCCTTATTTTGTCACCAATAAACTTATCCATAAAGATCTTAATGTTCCATTTGTTGCTGAGTTAGCCCAAAACAGATACCAATCCTTTCATAGCAAGCTCCATAGCCACTCAAATCCATTAATTTTTCAACTTGCCTCCCACTCCATCCCCAATAATTCTCCGAGGCGTTTGAAAAGAAGATGGCGTAGAGATCTTCTTGTGTAGATTTTTATTGAGTGCTACTGATGAGTAGTTCTTTTCAATTTTTTCTAGTAACTGTTGGAGTTGTCGAAAATGACGAGGAGTTTCTTGTCTTTTATGTTAAGTATGTAATTAAAGTTTAAATTATGCATTATGTATTTTAAAAGATTTTGTATACTTACAATGCATACAATAATAACACCCGAAATTCGAATTTCGTTATCCACCTAAATGAAAAAAACCATAAATTCAATAAAGACTCGGGGGTAAAAATAATTCATCAAGTAGAAAATAGACTAAAATTAAATATTTATGAATCATTAGAAGCAATAAAATCGTTTAAAACCGATCCAAATTTATTTATACACATTTACTTAATGTATATTTGTACAGTTATAAATTTCAATAAATTGTAATTAAAAAAAATAAAAAATAGTCATATTTTTGCCAATTCTCAACCGATGTGTGATTTTTTTATCTCATTTGAAAGGCAATTTAACGTAAATGTTTTCAAATTACATTGAACGAAAAATTTGCAGGAAATTTTTTCTAGTAAATTGAAGTTTTTGAGATGAACGAAGATTTTATTAAAACGAAAATTGAACTATTTTGAAGCTGCATGAGACATAGTCAATAATATACATTTGAGAATCAATTTTCGTATTTTAGAATATGGGATTGTTATAGTAAAAAACAAAAAAAAATCAGATAAATACTCAATTTTTAGGTCTCATGACTTTTTTTAACCCTTCATACGTTATGTAGAGCTAGAAATTTATGATAAAATTTATTTATTTTCAATTCAATTGCTAATAAAAAAACCTATAAATATGTGGAGCGACATGTGGAGCCCAGTTCAGTTCAAAAATCGACCGATGAGTATTTTAAATAGCTATGTTTTAAAATAATTTTGGTCAAAATTCTGCTAAACCACTTATTGAAAAAGGATGACAGATATATACTAAAGTTTTCAAAAATGTAAGACAAGAAATCAAATATATTGATACTCACCTGTCAGGTATAATCCAAGTAACAAGTGCTGATGTTTTCAAAATTTTTTATGTTTTAGAACTGAAGATGAATGTTTAACATTGAAACATTAATTTTTAAATAACATAATTCCAATTTTTAGGCAATTATTTTATCAGTCTTAATTGAAATGCATTGTAATATTACGAATTACAAGGACAAACATTTTATTTCGATTTATCGAGGTTGTAATTTTTAATTAATCGATCATTCCTTTCCATACAATGAACCTCAATAGGAGAAACCACCTGATAATTTTTTAACGTATGAAGGACGTTAATTTTATAAAATCTTGAAAATTAGTATATCTCGAAAACAGCTAATTTTCGGAGAGTAGTTTTTATAGTAAAATCGACCCAGATTAGCCTACACTATCATCCCCCTACCGGCTCCGCATCTATTTTCTAGTCACCCTGTATTTATCTCTTTTTTATAGCAATATAATTGGAAATCTTTGAATTTTATTATTGCTAAACCTTGAACTATGAAAATTGTATGGTTAAAATTTGGTACAGATCGGTTCAGTAGTTTTCGCGGTTATTAATCAAAAGCGAAAAATGGCTTGTCTTTTTTTATAATAGTATAGATTGTAATAACTAGAAGATTGCACTCATATGCTATTCTCATGGGACAAGCTGTACCAGAATAAAGTTTATTTTCTTCTTAAATAAATTTAATTAAAAAAATGTGCATCTTTCCTGAATAAGTGATATTTAAAAAACAAATCCTTCTTTTCTTGTTTATTTTTGTTCTTTTCTCAACGATTACCATCTTTAACCTGAAGGTTACCTGTTCCCAGTTGTGCCTAGTTAGCGAGTTGAAGTGGGAACTTGAGAACACCTGCTAAACAGTTTCGATGTAACAACGTTAGATCTCAAACCAGATACTGTCTATCTTCTTCGTGTTTATTTATCCTCATCTTATCACCGTAATTCATCTCATACTTGCATTTCATCCTTACCATAGGAATTAATAAACAATACATTTTTCTAATATCAAAACCTGTTCCACTCCGAAAACCGGACCCGATATTTGCATCAACTAAATGCAATTATATTGAAATTGCCACTAGAGGTCGCGGTTGAGAAACGCCTCGTTTAGATCGAGTGTCGGATAAAGCGTATATCCTTGGCTTATGGTGGCGGATCGTCTACTGATCCTGATGAAGTCATAAATTTTATTGCGAAACGTTAGCAATCAACCTGGAATTATCTTGAATAAATAAAACATTTCGAATCTCTTGAAGCTCTAATTTTGTCCGTGATTACAAAGTCATTATTTAGGGATATGTCAATTCTCGAGGAAAGTATCGGTATTGATAATCAATAAATTAATTTCGATTCCTAAATATAGATCGATACCTTGGTAGATTGTATCAACATAAAATATGCAATACTTTAAGTACTGAAAATATACAACTATCTACATAATTTAGAAAAATAAAAAAAATACAATACAGACTTATACATATGTAAAACCTCAACCACTTTTTGTGCTTAATTTTATGGGCTATTTAGGACTTACATTCGGTAGGAGAATGACATAATGCCAACATATTAAAAAGAAACGGACATCATTAAATTTGTGACTGAAACTGATATACTCACTTTTCAGAAAAAAATCAAAACTACATATAAGACAAAAATTAATGGCCAACACACATTTACTAAAACCTTTATGGACCTACGCATCACAAATTTATGGATCAGCTAAAAAGACACACAAAAAGATTATAAACTTTTCAATCCAAGACATTAAGACTAATAACACAAGTACCTTGGTACGTTAACAATAAAACTATACACACCGACTTATAAATACCAACAGTCATTGAACACATACGGACTGTTCTATGAAAAATTAAAGGGACACCCAAACGAATTCATCAATAGTATGGCCACATCTCTCATGCCGGAGAATACCAGGAGGAGACTGAAAAGAAACCGGATGAGAGATCTACTTATATAGAAGTAAACCAAAGACAAGGAAGGTGTGCCACTGGGCAATATCTCTCCTCATAGTCTAACATGCCAATTTTGTTAATGTAATGATTATAGCATATCCGCTGATTGTCAATTTTCTTTTTCCTTTTTTTGATGTGTGGATTCAAAAATAAAAGTGAAAAAAAAAAAAAAAGAAAAATTTTTTATGGGTAGATGAGTCTATTTTTACAGGGAATGGCATTTACATCTTTCTAATGAAGAGTTTATTATTTTTAAAATGCACATTTCCATTATCATAATGTTTTATTGATACAAGTAATTGATTTGTATGCCAAATGAGAACACCATGTTT
The DNA here is from genome assembly GCA_003667255.2 of Euschistus heros. Lineage (NCBI taxonomy): Eukaryota > Metazoa > Arthropoda > Insecta > Hemiptera > Pentatomidae > Euschistus > Euschistus heros. Next base: position 19,342 of record RCWM02000294.1, read on the forward strand.
TTTGGTTTTAAAAGTAAATGTTGTTTAGCAACATGAAATCGAAACAGAACCATTACGTTTAACATATCCTTCAAAAGCTGATTGAATTTGCATGTTTTTGTGACATTTACAATTTTTTGGATTTACAGTTTTTTTTTAGAAAAGCGGTGAGTGTTGAAGTAATATAAGACATTTTTAAGTTCTCTTAATAAGGTGAACATCAAGCTGTTCTATAGGTTACAAATTTGTAAAATTCAAGGTTACAGGTACTCTGTTCTTATAGAAAATTTAATGCTAAATATAAAAATGTGGTCTAAGTTTGAAAAATATTTAAACAAAATGGAGATATTACAGCTTCTATGGTAAAAGAACGTGGTTTCTTCAAAGAAGTTTTTGATTTATCGTATATCTGCTAGGGATTGGAATAGAAAGGTGAGGTCTGCGGTATTTTTCTACATTTTTAATTTAGTTTTTACACTAGTACTCACCCTGTATAACTAATTATGTTGAAAAGAAAATAACAAGGGGCTCGATGGCTGAGTGAGTCGGGTATCAGCGCGATCATTACTAAAAATTAAAAATAAAATAGAATAAAATTTAATAAAAATGAAAGACTAAAGCGACAAGAAACTCCTCGTCGTTACAGACTACTTCAACCTTTACTAGACAAACGATCAAAGCTCCTAATTCATTACAAAATAGTTATTTACATGACTGTGATTAGGCCTATTTGTACTTCCGGAGTTGAGCTTTGGGGCTCCACTAAACCATCTAATTCATCTCGTATCCAATCCTTGAATTCCAAAATCATTAGAAAAATCCTAAATGCCCCTTACTTTGTCACTAATAAGCTTATCCATAAAGACCTTAATGTTCCATATGCTAATCCGTTAGTTTCTCAACTTGTTTCCCACTCCATTCCTGGTAATCCTCCGAGGCGTCTGAAAAGAAGATGGCCTAGAGATCTTCCAGTGTAAAATGTTATTGAAGTGCTGCTGATGAGTAGCTCTTTTCAAGTTGTTACATGTCATTGTAATCGTTATTAGCTCATTTACTTGATGTACATATTTGTATAGTTGTGAATTTCAATAAATTGGTATAAAAAAAAAAATTAATAAAACCAAAATAAAATAATATGAATGAGACTATTAAAAAACTAAAAGACATGGCGTTTATTAAAACATACGGATTGTTATGGAGTTTACTATGAAATCTTATGTTTTGGTTTGGGTAAATCAGCAACATACGAAACATTGTGATCTTTATGGATACGTTTGTTTGTGAAATTGTAAGGTGTCATTGTAATTTGGGTTGTAAAGAATGGATATGAGAGGAATTTGAAAATTAGTGGAGCCCCTAAGCTCAACTGTTGAATGTTTTTTTGAGTTTTTTACTGTTTTTTTTTTCTTTTTTTTTTATTTTTTTTATTTTTTTTTTTTTTTTTTTTTTATTGAGAAATTATTAGAAGATTCGACCGTTTGTCTAGTAAATGTTGGAATTGTCGAAAATTTTTTTCAAACAAGGTATCTTTTCAGAGAATCGATTTTTTTGGTATTGGTTCCACTAAAGACGTCTATACATCACTAGTATAAAAAATGGAAGCTATTATAATGCCTTGAGATAAGAGTGAGGAAAGAGTGATGAGTAAGTAGAATCATAATTATATTTAAATATTCAATCATAGATTGTAAGAACGGAAGTGAAGTATTGCCGAACAACATAAAAATATCTACGATGTAATAATATGCATTGATTAATAGCTAATAGTTAGGTGATTATCGATACTAAAAATCGACTTGGAACACAGTTGCTAAACTTAACAATTTTTATTATTAATCACTCAAGTTTATTATGCAACTATTATTTATTTATGAGCTTCCTCGTGCATTTTTAGAATCTTATTTAAATCTTTTTTGCATATTGTAAATTGTTCGGTGTAACTGCATACAATATAATTTATCGCCTTCTGGATCCTTAAAGTAGCATTTCGTAACAGGGATACCCTCGCTGGCGCTACTCGAACATACTTGAACTGCTAACATGATTGATACAATAACAACCGCCACCGCGATAATTACAGTAATCCAGGAGGCAGTGGGTGTCCTAATGCCTCCCTGATCCAGCGCTAATCGCAGGCTGATATGAGTGATTTCATTCTCATGCTAATCGGTGGCAAGTATTAAATACACGCATTATGATGCTACGTGTCTCATCAACATCTTCTCACGTTGGAGTAATAAGCTCCTCGTTATTAGAGTTATAATAATTTTTTTAAACACCTTAACAAAAAACAATCTATATATTAAAATTTAAAACTGTGCTTAAAAAAACATACATCTAGTAAATATGACAATAACATGACGATTGCTCGTGAAGCAGCTAAACAAACACTGCTAACACTTCAATAAAGTTCTATTTGAGAAGGTCCCGGTGCCATCTTCGTTTTAGACTTCTCGGAGTGTTGTCAGGAATAGAATGGGAACCAAGTCGAGGGACAAGTGAATTTGAATGGTTATGGATTTTACTATGAAAGGATAGATATCTGGTTTAGGCTAAATCAGCGACATATGGATAAGTCTATTTTTGACATAATAAGGGGAATTGCGAATTGGATACGATATGAGTTAGATGGCTTAGTGAAGCCTTAAAGCTCAACTCCATGTATCCAAGTAGGTCTGATGTCTTGTAAATTAGTCATTTGTGATAAATTGGAATTTCTGAAAGTTTATCTAGTAAATGTTGAAGAAGTCGAAAACTACGAGCAGTTTATTCTTGTATGTGGATTCCAAGTTAAACGTTTGTCCAAGTGGTAGCGGGCCTGTTCAACAGAGATCAATGGAATACTGTTAAAGGATACTGTAGGACAGAATTTTGAATATTCCTTTTAAATGTAAAAACTAAGAAAACAAATTTACTTTGTGAATAATCTTAAATTAATTAAAAAAAATAATTGAATGGGTCCGCCGAAAAACGTTCTAAGCGACAAACATAAAATGTAGAGTAATCAGTGAAAGAAAATCAAAATCTAAAGTTTTTGTTAGTTTTGTAGGTTAGATTTTATATTCACATATTAATTTGTTATATTTACTTGTATAATAACTAGGGATCGGACTTATATGTGAAATAAAACTTGAAATATGTACATGTATATGGATTTACTTTTTCATGAATATGTACGTAAAAATAACAAATATGTAATATAAAAAAAAAAATCTATTTTATCTATAACTTAATTAACATAATTTTAATATATATGTAGAAATCGTGATTTTACGTTATCGTCAAGACGGAAATAGAAAAAAAGATAATGATTTATTCCTCAAAACTATTAGAAGTTTCGACATTTTTAACTAATCAAATGTAAAGTTACTTCGATCTTAAGGAAGAATATTTTTTGTATCTGCTAAATGAACGCTCTACGTCTACCGAAGTATTTGGCGCCCATTTGAACGCTGCAATTTCGTTAGGTGTGAGCGAAATTATTTTTCTAAAATTCTTCCCACTAAGAATGTGAGCAATTCTTCTGATTTCTTCAAAACCAGGATTTTTTCTTATCACATCCTCAAGTTTTTAAAAAATACTTTTTTTACATTTGAAATCACACTTTTTCTACAACTATCACATAATAAAACATCACCATCCCCATGAAAAGTTCCGTCGGGAAACTCGCTAATGTATTTGGCGACTATTGGAATTCTCTTCCTCCTTCAATTCGTAATGCATCCTCCCTCGGAACTTTTAAAACACTCCTCTTCCACCACTTTTCCTCCCTCCAGTCGGATGCTATCTAATTATATAGATGCTTTAATGAATTTCACCCAAGCATATCATATATAAAAGTTTAGCCTGTTTAAAGAATCCTCATATGATAATGTTTTCTCTACCATTGAAATAATTTTCATTTTTATTTTTCATCATCATTTTTTTCTTCTTTACCCTTTACTCGATTTAACATCAGAAATCTATTATTTAGTCAATTCCTTATATAATATTTTTTTTCTTTTACTGATTTTAAATATGGTTTATGTATGTATGTAGTGTATATGTGTTTATATATGATTATAGATTTTTTTTTTTTCATTTTATTACTTATTTTATTGTAAAATTGCATTTACTTTTAATGATCTTATTTTGTTATCTAATTTATAATCTTTAGGCCAGATATAACTTATGGTCTGTTATGTAACTATCATTCTTAAGGTCCCAGAATAAATTTTTTTTTTCTATTCTATTCTATTCTATTCTATTCTATTCTATTATGGTCACAAAAAATTTTCCATAAAGATCTTAATGTTTCATATGTCCCTTATTTTTTTTTTCTTAATCACAGAGAAATTGATTTTTGTATCGAGAATCGAGGCTCAATTTTATGGCATCGACTCCTAACAAATATATCGATATAAAAATGTAATATACTCGATATCAACCATACTCCTGCTAAAAATACTAATATAATGGAGAGATGAGACGCAGAGCTGATATACAGTTAAGATATTATTACCTCTGTTACAGTTGATAGAGCGACCATTCATTAAGGTTAACTAGCCTTCATCACATTAATGGCCTGTGTCTATTACTCTAGTATCGTCTATCAAATAGCGGCAACTTCTATAAAGAGTTATTTGGTTTCGTCTAGAAATTTCTTTAAATTAATAAGTAAAAATTGTTATGAAATTTTGAGAAATATCACGTGAGGTGCACATAATAGTATAAGGAACAATACAATTTTTTTTTTTGTAACATTGAAAATGTTTAACCGGTGACCTGATTGATCAAAAGCGATATTTTTTGGGGGAACACGAGGGCGTGATGCGTAGTTTGATACTTTGATATTAGGAGAGTAGGGGCAGTTAAGAGCTCAACTCTCGTTATACTAAATAACACTTGCTCACTGATGAGATGACCTTTTGACTCTGTTTCATTTAATTTTAAAACAGCATCCTTATAAGGACAACAATGGCGGATGTTATCCTTCGGATAACTTCAAAACCGTTAAATCCTGGAATATATAAGGACAAAAAACTAATAAATATATGTCACCCAAAAGAGGTCCTTCCGTCATTTTAAAACAGCATCCTTAAGGACGAAAACTAATTCTAATTGTGGAAGGCTAGTGGCCAAGGATCTCCTTCGGCCTCAAAAAATCGTCGAAGGTGTGTAAAACAGTCGAGAGGAAGGGGTCGTTAGGGTTGAAAAACTATCTCCAACCTCCCGTAGAATCTGTTAACAATGGCGGAAGTTATCCTTCCGCCATCTCAAAATCGTTAAATATTCTAATATTAATAAAATATTACCCTTATAAGGCGTAAAACAATGGCGAAAGTTATCCTTCGGGTTTTTTCTCCTAATACGAAATAAAATTAGCTCGCTCCCTCTCGGCTGTTGTGTATAAAACATTAATTTCTTTAGAAAATAAACAATACAATCATATTAGTAAGCGGGGAAAAAAACAACAAGGGTATTGACGGTCAGCAGGACTGAACTATTTAATTTGAAAATTTATCTCCTACAGAAAACTGAACAGGAAAGCGGGAAAAAAATAGAAAACATATCGTAGGTGCGATTGTCGATTCCGCTATGTGCATTATAGCACCTATGAAATTAAATTCAAATGTACTTTGATGCACATTTGTGATTATTTTATGGGCTAAAATAACTAAAGTGTTTTAAACCTGATCCTAGCTGAATGTACGTATTTGGGTTTTCTACATTAGATGTATAATTTATTTTAAACGAAACCTGTAAAAAAAAAAAAAAAAAAAAAAAGTTAAAACGAAAAAAAAAAATCATTATAACGGAATTGGCAATGTCACCGACAATATGAATATCATTGAGGCTCAAGACGACAACCCCTAAAACATGTTCCATGCGTTTCTTTCTTTAGCCGAAAAGCTTAGGGTGCCAGTTTTTTAAAAATATTTTCATTTTGAATAATTACATGGTGATCATACAATATGTAAAATGGTACAAAACAAAGTAAAATAAAGAAATAACTAATGAAAATTAAAATAAGCAGCCTCTACCTATACTATATAAATACCAGCATGTAACCTTTACCCTCCGTCGAAAACCTACCTCACCCTTACTAATGTATTCTTTAATGGCGTACCGCTTATTAATGTGAAACAAATACGATATCTTGTATTTTTTCTGACAAGAGACTTACCTGAAACCATCATATAAGATTGAAAAGACAAGATGTTGCAAGTCGATTTCGACTGCTACAACAATTACTTGACAAACGTTAAAATCACCATATTCACTACAAATAACTGATGTATATGACGATTATCAGACCTTTTAGGACTTACGGTATAAAGTTATGGTGAATCCACTAAACATCGAATTCTCCCCGCATTCGAAAAAAACCACTCCAATCCAAAATCCTTCGAAAAATCCTTAAGGCTCCTTACTTTGTCACAAATGAACTGATCCACAATGACCTTAATATCCCATATGTTGCTGATTTGGCACGAACCAGATACCTTTCCTTTCATAATAAACTTAACACTCATTCAAATCCTCTTGCACAGCTTGCTTCCCATTCCATTCCTGGCAATCATCCGAGGCGTCTGAAAAGAAGATGGCCTCTTCTTCTTTTGTAGTTATTTCATTAGAGTACTACCAATGGGTAGTTCCTCTACAAGTTGTATTTATATCATTATATCTCGTATATACCGCATATTTACTAGATGTGTTTTCTAATACAGTTGTAAATTTCTATTAAAAAAAAAAAAAGAATAAAAAAAAAAAAAAAAAGATTCTAAATGCCTCAAAATATCTTGATGATATTAGATAATTTAGTTGGCTTAAAAAAAAAAAAAACAAACAAATGCAAATCCATATATTTCACAGTATAACTGATAACAGGTGTGTCATCAGCTAAAAATTAATTATAAATAATAAATCATAATGTCGAATATTATAATATACATGGAAATATTTATCATAAGGAAGTATAACCAATAGAGATAAATGACGTGGAGGAATAATCGAAAACTGACAAGCAATTTGTCCCCTTTGTTATAGAGAAGGGAAATAACAAGAAATATTGCGAACATGTCTGGAATACCATCAATAGTCTAGAGCATAAATCATAAATTACAAACAAGCTAGAATAAATAAAGATGCAAATTAGGTCATTATATAGACCCAACGCTAACAGTCCCTCGATATTCGGATAGATATTTGCATTTATCGATGTATGATGTATCGCAGGAGTATCGATTATGTATGCAGCGTACACACCTTCACTGCTACAGATATTAATTCCCTTTCCAGGCGTGATTTATCTGTTCCTAGCTGTTACCATATGGAGATGTATTCACTTTATTAACAGAAGACGGGCGGGGAAGAAAAAAAAAAAAAAAAAAAAAAAAAAAAAAAAAGCTAGTGGCGAAATATAGGTGAAGGTTCAACTAATATTTCAGAATTTCATTAGTGTTTTTAATAATTTAGCATGTCATTCTGAAAATAATTTTTAGTAATACTGTCTGAAACAGCCAAAAATATACTGCCAGCAAAATGTTTGAGACCACCCTCAAACGATATCAGTAGATTTAAAAGTTTGATATTCAATGCAAATTAAATTTATTTACCTACATAAAATTCGGCACAGATTTGTAGTTTGAGCCGAGACCTTAATTAAGTTTTTAATAAATAATTTAAAACAAGCTTTTTCTTTTTTTTTTTATACACAGGGTGTCCCGAATTTAAATGGCAAAACTTCAGGAACTTTTAGGGGACCGAAAAACTAAGACAAAATTCCTTTAGAGATTTGCTCGTTTTTGCTTAGTTTTAGAGAAAATCACAAAAAAAAGAAACAAAACAAAAATGTTACAGGTAGCGATTATCACCTTTCAAAGTTCTTCAGGCTAGGCAGTGAGATATGTAAACACTTAATGTTATTCTTTAAATTCTTTTATTTGTTTACATTTAGGCTTCCTTCTAGGATTATAATTCCTAAATCAGTCTTCAGTCAGTTACTCAGATATTTTTGTGTGAATAGCATCAGCCACAATGCCGCATACATATTCTAATGTTGAATACGCTGATATGATTTTTGTGTATGGTTTCTGTAACGGTAATGCTTCAGAAGCGGTGCGGGAGTGTGCGCGCCGGTTTCCAAATAGAAGAGTGCCTAATCGACGAGTCTTTTCGTTAAATTTTAATAGACTACGAGAGACTGGGTCATTCTTAATACGTAATGAAGGCAACCAATTCCAGGCAGCAATAAGAGCAGATAATCGGAGGAGAAATTGTGTCCAACGCCACTTCGATAACAATCCTGAGACTAGCATCCGAAGAGCATCTGCTGCATTAGCAATATCGCGGCAAGCAATATGACGAACTTTGAAAGGTGATAATCGCTACCCATAACATCTTCAAAAAGTTCAGAATTTATTACCTCAAGATTATATCATATTATAGCAGAGTTGCTCAAGCTTGGCTGGATATAAATTATCCACAACGATGGATTGGACGTGGAGGAGTAGTACCTTGGCCACCCATATCACCTGATATGACACCCATGGATTTCTTTGTATGGGGAACCTTGAAGCAGAAAGTTTATTCGGTGTCAATCAACTCAAGAGAGCAATTAAGAGACCGAATCATAGATGCAGTGCACCAAATATCATCAGAACAATGTTTAGCTGCAATTTATCAAGTGAGTGCTAGATGTAATGCTTGCATTGGTGCAAGAGGACAACATTTTGAGCAATATTTACATTAAAAAGAACATAACATAAAATATAAATGTAAATAAATAAGTATAAAAATGGAAACTTGTTTTGTTTCTTTTTTTGAGGTTTTCTCTAAAACTAAGCATAAACGAGCAAATCTCTAAAAGACTTTTTGTCTTAGTTTTTCGGTCCCCTATAAGTTTTTTGAAGTTTTGCCATTTAAATTCGGGACACCATGTATATATTTTTAACAATAACTTGATTTGGCAACAGAAAAAACATTCGATAAAAAAAAATCAAGAGCCTTCATATGAAGCCAACAGGATTTTTCATTGAGCCATTTCAAATTTAATTAGATTTTTATAGCATAAGTCTTTTTTTTTTTCCAACATGGAATATCTCTGAATCTTGGTATTGCAGAGAAAACTCAAAAAAAGAAAGAAAGTATTTTTAATTGTTACTAGAAAAAAAAAAAAAAAAAAAAAAAAAAAAAAAAAAAAAAAAAAAAAAAAAAAAAAAAACATGCTGAGAGAAACACTTTTGCCCGGCAATGTGTGTTTTATGTACAAAATGTCTATGTTTCTAAAGAAACAAAGCATTGAATGTAGTGATGTATCGATTCCGAATGTCGATTCTCGCTTTTACTGTTTCTTCTACCGGTACACAAAATCAACGATATTAAGTCGATCCGTAGGAACGGATCTAACTATGTAATTATTAATTGTTTCTTCTCCTCTAATGATAAAAAAAGATTTTTTTTTTATCTTTAATAACAGAGCAATCTATCTTGTCAATACTAAATAAAATAAATAAATAATAAAATAAGATAATTAAAGGTAAATAGAAGGTAATAATAAAATAAGTAATAAAATGAAAAAAAAAAAAAAACTATACATAAATATGTAAAAATACCAAAACTAAAATACGGTCGAGTTGAGAATGTCCTTTATATTTCAATTGTTAAAGGTAAGTGAAAGTAGTTTTTAACTTCACAGTTCTAGTTTGTATATGTAGGTTTAATCTTGAAGTCGGGTTCTGATTTTTTTTTTTCTAAACTTTTTTATTTTTTTTTTTTCATTTATTGATTTTTACAACTGTACAAAATAATATACATCAAGTAAATGTGTTGGTAGTGAATACAATGGCATTTAAATAACTTGTGAAGAACTACTCAATAGTAGCACTTCAATAGAAACCTACACCAAAAGGTCTCTAGGCCATCTTCTTTTCAACGGCTAAGAGGATTATCGGGAATGGAGTGGGAAGCAAGTTGGGAGACAAGTGGATTGGAGTGGTTATGGTGCTTATTATGAAAGGATAGGTATCTGGTGTGGGCTAAATCAGCAACATATGGAACATTAAGATCTTTATGGATAAGTTTATTGGTCATAAAGTAAAAAGCATTGAGGATTTTTTGAAGGATTTTGGATTGTAAGGATTGGGATACGTGGTAAATTGGATGGTTTAGAGGAGCTCAAAGCTCAATTCCGTACGTCCAGATAGGTCTAATCGCAATCATGTAAATAAGTATTTTGTAATTAATTGGGAGCTTTGAACGTATGTCTAGTAAATGTTGAAGTAGTCTGTAAAGACGAGCAGTTTCTTGTCGTTTTAGTCTTTCTAAAAATTAACTTTATATTTCAATTTTTAATGGTATGTGGATGTATTTTTTTACTTCATAGTTGTAATTTGAATATTTAGGCTTAATCTCGAAGTCGGTTTTTTTTTTCTTAAAAAGTGTTGAAGTGATTCTAATAAAACTTTTACAAGACCACCTCTGAAGTATGATCTACCGAAAAAAAAAAAAAAAAAAAAAAAAATCATTAAAAAATAAAACATTTGAAATGAAAACCTTCTCCTTTTTAGTTCACGTTTGTACATGTAGGTTTAATCTTGAAGATTTTCTTTCTAAAAATTAACTTTATTACAATACAAGATTTTAAGTTCAATTAACGTTATCTAACAATGGGCCGTTTTGAGTTGTCACTCAATTTCTGAAAAAAATGCAAATGATTTGCGGACATATATCTCAAATATTTCTAGAATCCGTTAAACTGCATAGTTTAGCCCAAATTCGGAGGTCGCAGGATTTCTCCTTATTGAGATATCGCAAGTTATAGCTGACCTCGGATTTTTTTCATTCACATCAGTTTTTTGTCCACTAAAATCTGGAATAAAAAACAGAATGTATGCTGATTCTACTGATGCTATTACTATTGTAATCGGTTGAACACAGCAGTTGTTATGGCCGTTAGATATTGTTAATGAAATCTCAACTTTATTTAAATTAAAAAATCTTTATTTTTTGATTTTGATAAAATTTCACATATAATTTGATATAATTTCACATTCATGGGGCGTTAAATCGAGATTTTAGGTCAGTTGTTCATGAAAAAAATCTTCTAGTGATTTACAAGGGATTTCCCTGGAATTTTGTAATTTTTTAGAGTTTTTGAGCACCCTAAAGCGAGTGATGTCTTGGACATAACGGAAGTAATTTTATTTCAAATATCATACGAAACTACAATTTAACGTGAAAGAATAATTTCTCTATCTTGAGTGAGCTGAGAAAAATACCAGGTATGCAAGTTTAAAATGTCGTTTTAATTCCAATAGAATGCGCTCTTAGCCTATTGAAGGATTTGCTTATCTCTAAACGCTATTTTGTTTGTTAGTCATTTGTTTACAAAAGTCAGTTGTTTTTAAGTCGTTTACGTGGACGTATCATACCTTTCTTTGGTGTTAAAAATGTCTAATTTTAAGCCAAATAAAGAGCATTTGCGACATGTCATGATTTTCTTATTTAATCAAAGAAAAAGGCATCTGAATGTCATCGAATTCTTGTTGAGACTTATGGCGATGTTGCTCCAACCGTCAGGACATGTGAACGTTGGTTTCAAAGTTTCAAACGTGGTGATTTTGATGATACTGATCAAAAACGAGAAAATCGACCAAAAAAGTTTGAGGACTTCGAATTGCAATCTTTATTAGACGAAGACAATACCCAAACCCAACAAATGATGGCAGAACAGTTGAATGTCACTAGGCAAGCCATTTCCGATCGCCTGAGAGCTATGGGAAAGATTCAAAAGGTTGGAAAATGGGTTCCACATGAATTGGACGAACGACAGATGGAAAAAAACGAAAAACTGTGTGCGAAATGCTGCTTTTACGCCACGAAAGAAAGGGTTTTTTGCATCGAGTTGTAACTGGCGATGAAAAATGGATTTATTTTCAGAATCCCAAACGAAAAAAATCATGGGTAACGCCAGGACAACCATCCACATCGAGTGCAAGACCGGATCGTTTTGGGAAGAAGACAATGCTGTGTGTGTGGTGGGATCAGAAGGGAGTAGTCTACTACGAGCTTCTCAAACCCGGCGAAACAGTCAATACCGAGCGCTACCGACAACAAATGATCAATTTGAGTCACGCATTGATCGAAAAACGCCCAGAATGGGCTCACAGGCACGCCAAAGTCATTCTTCAGCATGATAACGCTCCTGCACATTCAGCCAGATTGACTAAGGAAACGATTTCTTCGCTTGGTTGGGAACTCCTACCCCACCCGCCGTATTCACACTGACCTGGCGCCTTCTGATTATCACCTCTTCTCATCGATGGGACACTCATTGGCGGAGCAACACTTCAACAATTTCGAAAACGTACGAAAATGGCTCGATGAATGGATTTCAAATAAAGATGAAGCATTCTTTTGGAATGGTATCCATATATTGCCCGAGAGATGGACAAAATGTGTAGAAAGCGAGGGTCAGTACTTTGAATAAAATATATTATCCTTTTTTTTAAATTACTGTGTATATATTTTAAGAAATAAATGACATTTTAAACTTGCATACCTGGTAAATAAATAGTGATTTTCATATTTTTTTTTTCGGCTCCCAATGCCCATCGGCGGCTATAACTCTAGTTTTGCACTATTATAGGCCCCTACTACCCACACAAAAATCGGCATTCAAATCTGTGAGTTACAACTCAAGACGTCCCCTTGAAAGTTATTTACTTATAATATCGGGGGGATGGGATAGTACTCAATAAAATGTTAGTCGATACAATTTCACTAACAGTGATGTTTTTAAAATTAAAATGAATGGACATAACAAAATCTATTTACAAGTCTGTGGTTTTGAGAGTTATCTAAGCTGTCTTAGTTAAGGTCTTGCAACACTGGCAAATGGGCTCTTAGAGGCTAACAGGTTTGAGCCGAACAATTTATAAAAAAAAAAAAAAAAAAAAAATGAAGATGGGCTCTCAAATGAGGATTGCGGTAGAGTTTAATTTGTGCAATAAACTGTTTCTGGTGCCGCCTTTCCCAACTGAGTGGTTCTTATGCAATAAGCCGAGATGAAGATCACACCGCTCTAGGAGGCCGTGGAATTTCTAAGCAGGTCTGCCAACATATAAACAACAACAGATTGATAAGTATCGACCATTAATTAATTGTTTTAGTTTCAGCTACGAACTACTAAAACCACTTTAATATTTCAAAAAATGGCTGTAGAAACATCCCATAGACTGGAAAAGTTAGTTTGTGCCTTGTAAATTTGTTATTTATAATTCACGATGTCTATTCCAACTCTAGCTAATGAACTGGATGTTTTACTGTTTCCTAACATTAAACAGAAAGTTTTCTATCTGTCAAAAGCTAAATATATATATCACTATTTTGGATTTTTTTTTTTTTTTTTTTTTTTTATGTCGTTTTGATTGTTGACGTCCAATTTATATTTATTCAAAGACAAATATTAATAAGGTATGGGTTATACATTTATTGATTATATTAATTTGATCCAATTTACAATTGAATTTATTGCCTTCCTAATTATGAAAAAAAAAATCAATTTTTAATAATTGAATGGCTCCGCGGAAAGACATTCTAAGCGACAAAATTTCCAAAGTGGTGATTTTAAAGTTTTTAAAATATATAATAGTACGTCTTAGTATGGTATAGTACTCCATTATGTTATTATTAGGGTCCGGGTTTATATGTATTTACAATTGTTTTTTGAACCTTGTATACCTTCGATAGTTTATTTTACAATTTAAAATGTGATTAAAACAGTGAATTGTGTAAGGTCAGGCGAAAAATTCTATTAGGTTTCCGAGAATGTATAAAAAGCATTTCCTCTACCAATGTCCATTTTTTCTATCCAAAATTTGTTTCATTTTATGTCGAAACTTTGTTTTGTTATCATTTAGTTGAATTTGTTGAAATTCCCAAAATCAAATATTCAAAATGAATAGCGGAGCGGGCAAGAAAGGAACGTTGGAAAGCAGCAGTTCTGTAGGATGGGATGTAGAGATCGGAGAGACGGGCCTTGTATGCAATGATTGGATTGAGGACTTGAAATGTAGGATACTGTGAATATACGGAGGGTGATGTGTGTTAATAACTTGGAAGAGGAATGTATCAAGGAAGTAATCTCTACGGAAGGAAGGGGAAAGTCATAAGAAGCATTGAGGATTTTTGAAGAATTTTGGATTGTAAGGATTAGGGTAGGTTGGGGAAAAGATACGCATTTTTTCGGTTTTTCATATCTTGAGGGAACAGGAAAACTTACTTGGCTCGGTTTAAGAATGTCCATTATAGATCTGGGTGCATGGTTTTGCTCTGATATAAGGTTTTGGGGAAAAAAATAACAAAGCACATCATTGAGATTCTTAAGTCAACTATATTTTACGAAATAACCGTAACAAAATACGAATTCGTTAAAGGTTACGAAAAAAAAATACATAACAAAAAATGGAGTAGTATTTAGAATATTCAGTAAATCTCAGTGAATGCTGAACTCAGACTTGCTTTCTGAGAAAGATATTATTTTGTGAAACCTAGTGCTACTGCTATCATCTTTATTATCAACAAAAGTGTCCTCATTCGTTTCTGGAAATTTGAAATTATTCTATAGACGTTTATGTGTGCAGGGACTTGCCCCTTTAACAGTGCGTGGTTTTTTTCCCATTTTCATCTTTCAAAAATGGCGTTTACCCCAGCAATGTAAACAACTGAGATGAGTGAGGTTTTGAAACAGGAACGTGAAACTCAACCATGAGGTTCATCACTGTAACTTTGCCATTGGAAATACCTCAAACCATATTTGAAGTAACTGACTTAAAACAAGAAAAAATATTACCTCAAAACAGAGAAAAACTCATATTTTTAGCCAACTTTAACACAATCACTACTAGTTTTGGGGTGCAATTCAGAGCTGTTAGGACGAACCTGCTGCCTACTTTTCCGACATAACAGCTAACAGATTTTCCTCTAAAAAAACCCCTGCGTGTCTTAGCCCTCACAATTGAAACAATCTAAACAACTAGAACTCATTAAAATCCTGTCCATTAAACATACTAAGAACAACAATTACTCATGTTTTTTCGAATATCAATTAAATAAAAATCAAATTCTTTCAATCATTTGCCAACAATAATGACACCGCTAGAAAACAATTTAATTCAAAGTAATCGAACGATAACGATGGTTCCTGTAATCGATTATAGCCGCTAAGCCTAATCGCTGGATAGTGAAATCGATATTAATAATCGGCGTGAAGATATCGATCAAGGCTGCTCGTTAAACATCATCAGGGGCTTTGAAAAACATATTACAATTACAGCCATAGCCCTGTTTGAGTGTCTAATTGGATCCATGTTTGTTTCTTAAATCGCTGGTCATTTCATTATTTGAATGTTTTACTTAATCTAAAAACTAAATGTGAATAAGGTCGGTCAAAAAGTCTGTGCGGTCAGTAACCTGATTTGTCTAGATGGCGGGATTTTCAGAGATTTTGTATATATATATATATATATATATATATATATATATATATATGAAAATGTTTTGTTTAATATGGTTCTTGAGGTTTTCAACATCTACCATATACTATTATATAAAAGGACAAACCTTTTTTCGTTTGTGATCACTAACAACCGCCAAAACTACTAAAACCAATCTGTACTTAAAAAAAAAAAAAAAAAAAAAATATTAACAAAGTCATCTTCATGGTTTAAGAAAGGTTAAACAATAATAAAATATATATATTATCAATTAAATTTCCGGTCAAAAAAAAGCGATAAATATGTTGTGCGGAATGAAGTTTGTTAATGCGGTCCGTTATCCGCAATAGTTTCTTAACAGACGTAAATTGGACATTTAATTATGCTTTTTCGTACTCTTCAAACACCTAATGAGTACAATTTTATGCCATGCTTGAAAATATCATTGGAGAAATAATTCTAAATTCCATACTTTAATACAAGATTTATATCGATAAACATATAAAATTCAATTATTAGTTAAAATAATTTATGTTATTTATTTATTAGAGCGGGCGGAGCCGCGACGGGGTATGTTAGTATGTTTATATATATATATTTTGGTTTATCCTCTTCATAAGTAAAAGTTAAGTATTTTTAACTGATAAGTCTATTTACATTTTTACAAGAGACTTCAATTATATTTTCAGTTACGCTTACTATCAACATATGAAGTGAGATTGTGTCATGTTCTGTTATTTTGTAATTATCATTTAATTATACATTTTTAAGCCGCAGTTTCAATAAATCATAATTCAATAAATTATATTCGTATTATAAATCTGTAATTAAACCTAATTGGAATATAATAAATATTCCAATTACCTTAATAACCTCCTGGTGAGGTTTAACGAGCAGCCTTCGTTGGTATGTTTATTCCAGTTCTCGATTCAGGTTTCGCCATGGAAGAATTAGAATTTTACTACTGCAATATATTTCAACTACCTTTGAAAGCAATCGTTTCCTAATGTAATTATTGAATATACAAAAAAAAAATCGATAAATGACATTCTCTGTATTAATCTTTCTTGAAAAATTATTAATTATTTTGATTGAATGGTTTTAGTATAATACAAGAAATTCTTTTTATAATAAACTAATTATCATAGATGTTGAAATATCCTACAAGTTTTTAATAATACAATTCCCATTATCAAAATCACACAAAGTACTATATTGGATCCTATTATGCAAATACCGATTTCAAACATACATATTATACTTAGAAGAGAAGAACTTCAGCCAAGCTCTTCCTACACTTGTTAACAATCCAGCAGTCGCAAGTCTTCCGTAATATTCTTAAGAAACGGAGTGTGGCCAGTACCTTACTCAATTACGTTTTCTCCTTACCAAAAGTAGATTTGTAGGTTTAATGTTTTTATATAGCCCAGAGAATAAAATATGAAAAATGTGGCTAAATTTGATAGGGGTAAATTTTTGTTAAGACAAAAATCCTACTATGTTTTCACTTTTCTTAAGATTTTTGAGAAAAACTAACACAAATGTGCATTTAAAGAAATCCCTAAAAGTAAATTTGGTTTTGTGAAGTTGGTTAGGCACAATCGATTGTAAAAACTCGACGAATTTTTCTAAAATGTTGAAAAAGTTAGTTTTGATTATGTTTAAGAGTTTATTACACAAAAACGGGTAATCCAATCAAAAAATGTTATATAACAAAAGTTTTAGGTCATCAAATTTTTGTGTAAGATAACATTTAAAATATCCATTTCCTACTCCGAGATATGTCAATAAACAAATATCGTTGGTTGGTTATAACTCTTCAAAATGTTGGCGAACTTTTCTGGTTGTTTGCTTGTATCTCGAAAACGAAGCCCCGTAAAGAAAATTTTATACTTTTCTTTTTCAAAGATAATTAAATTTTGCGTCAATTGTTTTTATTGATAATCATATAACATTAATATGACAAACATATAACAATGCCTCATTGTTGGTTTTGTTGTGGTTTGTCAAGATGTATTAAGTTATTTGCTAATCATCCTTGTGATCGTACGCGTCTTCTATTTTAAGTATTAAGTAATTTTTGTTAATGCTATTTTAAAACTAGTAATTAACTCTATTATGCCCTTTGATTCTATACTAATATCTAGGTATTAATGTAGGAATTTAGTTTTCAATCAATATCCAAGTAATATTCTTAAGGAATACGAACGAGGTACCAAGCAACGAGGTAGCAATTCAATTAAGAGAATTGCTGAAAAGATAGCTTTAGAAGAGAAGACACATTCCATTCCCTTGTAGTCAAAAATTATTTTTACCTCTCTTTTTGTCAAACATTTGCTTCTAGTACCTTCCAC
Organism: Euschistus heros; assembly: GCA_003667255.2. Lineage (NCBI taxonomy): Eukaryota > Metazoa > Arthropoda > Insecta > Hemiptera > Pentatomidae > Euschistus > Euschistus heros. The sequence continues at coordinate 37,154 of RCWM02000294.1, forward strand.
GACCGTTTCTTAGAAAAATGTCAGGATATAAGTTATAGAACATTAAATATACAGTAATTTCATATATACCTTTTGTCACTTGAGCAAAAGATTAAAAAAAAGTGAGGTAAACATTATTTTTATTTTATTTTTTTTTCGAAAAATTATCGATTTTTAATAACGTATATTTTGAAAATCGTTAAAAAATCGACAAATATGTGAAAATTTTATATTTGCCTAGAGCCCGCAGTTTTAGAAATATGATCGAAAAACCCAAAAATAGGAGCTACACCCCTCCCCACCACCGTAAGCTGGAGCGTGGACTTTTAGTATGTTACGCTTCTAACTACTCCTAACGAAGCTGTGAAGTCAAAAATTATTGCTTATTTCATGCACTCTAAACCCCTCATTTCAGCACTCATTGATTGGACTATCGACGATTTTGATCGGATTGCGAGAATTCACAACAACTGACTCTACTGCTGAAGAAAATGGAGATCATCTGAATCAGAAATGCGTACATATTTGAGAAACAATACATATAAAACACGGCATGATTAAATTTCAAATTTCACAAATAAATATCTGACCTAAGTAAAGTGAATTGCTGACTTTTGCTTTATTTTTCTTAAAATACACACCGTTACACACTAGGCTGTATGCAAAAACAAAAGAAAATATAGAAGATAAACAAAAACCTGTAGCTACATGTACTGACGACTATATGGCTAAATATTATGCACCTTGAACGTATTCCGGCTAGTAGACCGACTAATCACCTAGTTTACCAGCCGACTAGTCGACCAATGACTAGTTGGCCTAAGCCGTAGTCGGCCTTTTTTCTAAAGCTTTCCTTGTGATGAATTAATCAGATTAAAATTTTTTATTTCAGTTCAGAATGAAATATTTTGAAAATATGTCTTTTAATGGTTGGTACTTTAGCTGAATGTGGAAGGAAGTGCTATGTAATCAATAACATGGCTGCCTAGTCTATATGTATGTAGAGCGGAAGCTGGCAGTTGGGAAGGAAGAGGAAGTTTATACAACTGCTCCTAGCCAACTAATTATCTTGTTAATTAGTTAGCGCTCCGTCCACTGCCACCACGATATTACAATACTATACGCTGCCTTCATCTCTCCTAGCTTGTCCCCATATCAAAGGTACTTGAATCTGATTTATATAAGTTTATGTTGTCGGATTTTGAAAATGTAATCCAGTTATTAAAAACTAGCATCCCCCGGCTACGCCCACTCTCATGAGCAAAAAAGATAATTTAAACCAACAATTGAAATTTTATTTTCAATTTAGAGAATTGGCACATGTTTTCAAGTTTAAGAACCCGTTCCCAATGATGAAAAATCGAGACTTTGTAATCTACATTCTATGGTTACCAGATGTTCCCCCTTCTAGCTCAACACACTTCATACAGACATATGTAATTACTGCTATGTTTCTGACATTCGCTTAAATTTAAAAAATAGTTAATGCATGAATATCTGAATGAACTGTGGCGTCCTTAAGAGTTTTTTGAATTTAAGATATTGCTGATCTTTCGTGAAAAGATTAAAAATTACAAGTGAGAGTACTGTTTTTGATTTAAACAGAAAATACTAGTTCTAGATTAGGAAAATAAAAAATGAGAAGGCCTCAGGACATTTAATGGAATACTACTAATGGTTAGTTTCATCACTTAACTTATTGTCAAAGTTTACAAACAGATCTGATGTTCGGTTATTGTATTTTTAATTCAGCTGTTAGACTAGTCAATAAACAAATTTTTGAGTACATGAAATAGGCGATAATTTTTGTCTTCATAGATTCGTGAGAAGTAGTTAGAAGATAAACATACTAAAAGTCCCCGCCCCTGGGAGGGTGAGCTCACGATGGGGGGAGGGGATGAGGTCCCATTTTTATTTTTTTTTTTTTTTTTCGATTATATCTCGAATATAGAAAAAAAAAAGCTGATTAAATTTCGCATAAACTTGATTCTATGCAGATTTGTTGAACTTCCAACGGTGAATCTCAAGGATTCAACGAATCCGGAACGAGAACGTAAAAGAAAGAATGGAATTTAAAGGAATATTCTGGAGGAAATGGAGGTAAGGAGACTGAGATGGTTCGGCCGTATTAAAAGAATGGAGAATAGAAGAATCCCCAAAATAGCTTTTGAATGAGAAGCAGAGGGTAAGAGATGGAGAGGTAGGCCTCGCATCATGTGGAGAGATGTGGCTGAAAGTATGGCTGGCCGAGGATTACCGGAAGAAGAAGTAATGGATAGAGAGGAATGGAGGAACCTTCGAAGAAAACCTTTCGAACCTTGGTTGAAGGAAACTTCGAATAGCGAAGAAAAATCCTTTCAAAGAAGAAGTAATTCGATAATTTCCGAAATTTTGTCAAACTTTTGCGTCTAGTGCCTTCCATGATCGTTTCTCAGAAAAAATGTCAGTTGTAGAGAATTAAATTAAATTTAATTTCATACATATGTTTTGGCACTAAATGCAAATGTTTGACAAAAGGTGAGCTTAAAAAAAAAAATTCTTTTTTTCGAAAATTATATATTTTCAATAACGTATATCTCGAAACGTTCGACAAATATGTATGCCAATAAATTTTATAGAAAATTTAATTAGCTTTAATTTTTATTTAGAACATTTTTTTGAAGTCCAATTTTTCGAGATATATTAGAAAAACCCAACGCTAAAAACCGCTTACTGTTTAAAATCCAGGTTTTTTGGAACAGTTTTCACTATTCGACTGAAATCTGGTTAAATTTACTATCAGGCCCTATATATGAAATTTCGATTATGTATCTTAATACTCCCACGCCAGCTTACTGAAAATTTCAAAATAGTCATATTTTACCAAATCATACATATTTAAAGTGTATTGTATGGAAACAATTCAATGCTTGAAGTTCGACAAATAGTATATAAACAATCATATAGGAAATTATATTAGCTTTTATTCTGATTTGTAACATATTTTTTTAGAGTCCACCGTTTCGAGATATAATAAAAAAACCCTAAAAATGGGACCTTCTCCCCTCCCCCCATCGTTAGCTCAATATGTTTATTGATTGGACTATTGAGGGAAGATTAGGAAAATTATGAATTTAATATCCACAGCTAGAAATTAAAATGCTACCAAGGGGGGGGGGGGGGGGTACTTCTGGTATGTTTTCCTTTTAACTATTCCTAACGACGCTCTACACCCCTTATTTCAGCCCTCATTGACTGAACGATGTTGTTTTCTATAAATAACTTCATAACTGATGTAAGTGATAGTACCAAATGAAAATATAAACCTATTTATATATGACAAGATTGTTTATTATATCTACAAATAACAAAATATATAAGATAAAAAATAAACAACGACTGTTGTATGGACTACTTTGATGACACACTACGATAAGAGAAAAATATGTTTTAGCTTTTAGAAATTGTGGAATAGTTTCAGAGCTTGAATCTATAATATTTTAGTTGGTTAATCACCATATATAAACAACTTTGAGAGGCATTTAGGTTCCAAGAAAAATGGAAAGGCGTTTACGACAGGTGTCATACATAATTCTACTCAAATGTTGGCGAGTCAGATGTTGTGTAAGCAACTTTTATAAGTTATTAGTTAAGGTACACTATGATGGAATAAAAGGATCAATATAATTAGGATTCATGAATTATTTGTGACTTCTATTGGAAATATTTTGATTCTATAACTCTGAAATAATAAAAATAATTTTAAGAAAAAAAAAACCGGCTTCAAGATTAAACCTACATGTCCAAATATGAACTAAAAAGCAAAAATTATATTTTAATTACTTCCTAACAAAGTGAATTAAATGATAACCAACGAAATTATCGGTACTTATATAAATATTCACAGTTTATGATCAGTTATTTTTGAAGTCGGTGCTAGCCAAGAAGGGCAGTTTAATCTTGCCTTTGGAGCAAACTTTCGAATGGCATGACACCGGTGCGGCGGTGATACAATGACAATGACAGAAAACAGGAAAAAAAAAAAAATTTAAGTTTAGAGGTGATGACTTCCAATAGTTCGATTCTTAGAGAAAGAAGTCTTAGAAGTCACGTATTTTGACCTCTATTTTCAGTTCGACTTATTTACACAATTTTTCCTGTTTTTTGCCTGAAATAGATAAATTTTGTTCGACTTATTTAAAAATTTTGCTTATCGAAGTTCGACTCATGAGAGTTGACTGTAGATTAAAATTATTTTTTGATAATAATTTAGATTGTCACCATGGAGAAATGTGTTTATAGTGGAAGGTTATATAACAGTGATTTCTTATTGATTGTTTTTTTCTAAAAAAAGGGCAGATAGAACTTTTAAAGTTAGTCATACATTTTCCTATTCCTTCCTCTTTACCCAAACAGCAGGTGTTTCTCAAGAAAGTAACCTGATTCTATCCTCTACATGGTGTATACAGCTGACACCCCAATGCATCCTAGCACTATCCTCACCACGTATGCTGATGGCATTGTGTGTTTTCAGTAGACGATGAATTCTTCATTGCTTCCAAGGCACTCCAATCCCATATCATAAACCTTCAAGAATGGTTTGTAAATAATGGAGAGTCAAAATAAATCCCATCAAATAACTTTTACCCTTCGTCGTAAATCCACTAATCCCCGTTGAACGGATCCGCTACCTAAGACTCCATCTGGACAAACGTCTTACTTGGAATCCACATACAAGACTAAAACGACAAGAAACTGCCCGTCGTTTTCGACTACTTCAACATTTACGAGACGAACGATCAAACTTTCCAGTTCATTACAAAAGCCTCATTTACATATCAGTAATTAGACCGATTATGACATACGGAGTTGAGCTTTGGAGCTCCACTGAGCCATCCAATTCATCTCGTATCCAATCCTTGGAAAAATCCTAAATGCCCCTCACTTCGTCACAAACAAACTTATCCACAAAGATCTTAATATACCCTACGTTTCTGACTTAGCCAAAACCATACATCTATCCTTTCATAGCAAACAATCAAATCCATTCAACTCCACAACCATTCAAATCCATCAAAGTATCACAACTTGCTTCTCACTCCATTCCAGATAACCCTCCGAGGCGGCTGAAAAGAAGATGGCCTCGGGACCTTCTAATATAGTACTTCATTATAAAGAAGTGCAACCAATGGCTAGTTGCTTTAAAAACAAGTGACATGTCATTTTTATCATTCTCATCATATTTACTTGATATATTATATGTATTTACTGTTGTAAATTTCAATAAACCACTAAAAAAAAAAAAAATAATAAAAAAAAAAGGGCTGAGTTAATTTTAATAAAATTTTTATGGGACCACTTCTGAAGTATGACCTACAGATAAAAAATAAAAAAAAAAAAAAAAAAAAAAAAAAAAAAAAAAAAAAAAAAAAAAAAAAAAAAAAAAAAAGAATCATCAAAATCGATTTGTAAACGCGTAAAAAACATACAATAAAAATACAGACGGATTAAGAACCTCATTTTAAAATTTTTATTTTATTTTTTTAAGGCAGTTTTATTCACATATTTATAGGATAAAAAATAAAACTTTACCGATAGCATAAGACAAAATTTACCGATAGCATTTTTGAAAAAAAAAAAAATTTTTTTGACAGATTAATCTTTTGCCTAGGGTCTATACTTTTTTGGTGTAATATTTCTTTCACATTCAAAAATGTAACATTTCGACACACTCTATCTCTTTTAGAGTTGCTCGGATCGAATATTTAAGTTTTCTGATCAGAAATTTAATGAAGAATATTTTTTGTTTTATAACCTTTGCCGCTTGGACATTCCATTGTGAATGTAATTTAGTTATTAATTTCAGTAATTTGATCCTTTTATTTCAAAAATGTAAATTGGGAAAAGCCGTAGATTATTATAGATGGACATATCCATGATTTGTTGTTTTTCCCGGTCAGGGAGAAATCGAATTTTATTTCAATAGATAGCTATCGATAATAGATGCTAGTACTGTTTAACATTCCTTAATAATCGATTTATATTTACCTAGAAAATTTGAGAAATTTCGACAAAACTTATACGGGGTTTTATCGTAAGACAAGGGAAAAAAAAAAAAACGATTTGACTACAAATTCGAGTTACGAAAGTATTCAACTTCCATTCATTACACGTACAAACATATTTGTCACGCCTTTTGATTATATTTGCATATTCATAATGTAGAAACCGAAAATTCCAATACGGAATTCATTTTCTAATAACCCAATGACTTCGCCGTATGAACTCATAATAATTCAAACAACGTTGCAAGTAATTCGTGATTGGATACTCCTGGAACTCTCAGCCAGCACCTTGAAGATCCCAGAAACTTCGAGAAGTCGAAAGATAAATTTCGCAGTTAATGGCCCGCGAAGGGATCATTGCCGAACAAAGCGGAACCTCTTCCGAAGAATCTTCTTTCTCGCGGTGACCTTCTCCCGAGTGACGTGCATTTTCTTACATGTTCAGTTTCACAACTTGCACCTTTATTAAGACTCCTCTTAATTCATCAACGACTCGTTTCGTAACGAGAAAACCTTTGAGAAGCGCTAATGACTATATATGTATGCGTTTGCACTTTTTATTTCCCGCTGTAGAGGGTAAACATTTGATAAGAACAGACAGCAAAAAAAAAATGATCGTTACGTTTTAAAAAACACAAAACAAATGCTCCTTTACTAGAAAAAATAGTATATATCTATACTATTATATAAAAGGACAAGCCATTTTTCGTTTGTGATCACTAACCGCGAAAAATACTGAACCAATCTGTACCAAATTTCAACCACATCATCTTCATAGTTCAAGGAAGGTTTAGCAATAATAAAATTTACATATTTTCTATAAAATTTCTGTTAAAAAAGCGATAAATATGTGGTGCGCAGAGAAGTTTTAACATTGACGGAGAGAATAGGTGGATAGAGAATACGAGCGCCATTCAAGAGAGGTTACAATGACACGGTGTTATATGTAGCTAGAAATTGATAATAAAATTAACTTAATTCAATTAAATTCTTATCTAAAAAGCTATAAATATGTGCTGTGACGAGTAGATTCCAGTGAAATTTAAAAATCGAAAGAAATGTGAGAAGCGACATTCTTCAATTGAGTTTAAGTAAGATAAATGCACCTATCTGAACCAAATTTTAACATCACCTTCATAGTTCTAGGAAGATTTGCAATAGTATCGTTTACTATGATAATAATTTAAATGTACAGTATTATTGTAGGGCAGGAGTATTGACAGAAACGAGGTTTGTCCCACTATCAATAGTTTTGAGGTTAGAAATTAAAATCCAACCAGATTGAAATCGATAAAATTATTTCTGAAAAAAAAAAATTATTACCAAATCAAAATGTCGATCCTTTGCTTTTTGATATTGTGTGTAAAAATATGACCCATGGGCCTTTAGTTGCAAGCACTGATAATGCAGTCCAATATATGCAAGAATTTCTTGATAGTCTCTGTTTTTCTTAAAAAAAAACTACTCACATTAAATTTAAAAATTAGATGTATCTTTATGCTTTTCAATAATCTTTAAACACCTAATAAGTGCAATTTTAACCACGTTAACAATTGCTGCCATGCATGAAAATATCGTTACAGGGGACTGTCTGGTAGTCTCGGGATGAAGCTGAGGAGACTGATGAACTGTTTCATTAGATTTATCTTCGGGATCCCCAGGCGGTCACACGTTACTTGCCGATATTCTGAGCGTGGCTCTTTCCTAAATTCCGATGGGAATACTTTCTGGGTACTTTCCTATTCCAATGTCTAAATACCAAAAACCCTTCTTACATTCTTGATTTATTAACTCTGCGCTCTTCTATCCACCTTCTAAACACTAGATCATAACTATTTAATCTATATATCCCAACACCTAAAACCGCTTCCTTTGACAAATCCTTCATCATTCGTGCTACCTCCTTCTGTAATTCTCTACCCACTCCTATTCGTAAAGCTGCTTCCCTTACTATCTTTAAAAATAATTTATGTTTACACCTTTTACATAATCAATATTCCGCAAGTATGTAAATAATTATGTAAATATTTAGAGTAATTTTATATTTTTATATACGATTGTATTTTATGTTATTATGATTATTATTTTTTATTGTTCCTGTCGACAATATATGCCGTGATTACTGATGCATTTAACTTGTAAATATTATAGCCAGACAATTGTACCTGTAATTGTGCATAATTGCTATTCTCAGGGGGACAGTAAATCCCAGAATAAAGTTTATTTTTCATTCATTCATTCATTTTTTCTATATTTTGAAGATCACATAAAACATAATTAGGCATCCAACTTTTAATTTTAATTCACTTGTTGGTAATCCAAATTGATAAATGTTTATTATATTATTATCGATATATAGGTCGATTTTCAAACTCCATATGTCGGGCCACATATTTATCTATTTTTAATTAAGTACAGATAACACTGTACCAACAAGTGATGGGTCATTCTGAATGGAACGGAACGTAGAACTGATTCCAGCTTTGAACCGGTTTGGAACGAAACCAATCGCCCAAGTTTTTCGTTCCAGCTGGAACGAAAACCAACGCCAAGAGATCTCTCGTTTCGTTCGCTCGGTGTAGTTGGGTTTAGATTGCACCTCTGGTTTCGTTCCACCCAAGGTCGTTCCGAATGCTTTGTAGCATTTCTCCTTCCTTGGAAATTCTCTCTCAATTGTGCGCTATACTTGAGCTAACTTCCCCCCTCCCCCAAAAGTTAAATTCTTCATTGAATAATACTGTTTTAAAAGTATATATATATTCTTTAACAAGTGTGCTAAACTATTTAAACCTACTAGATAGTATGTTTCCAATAATATTTTTAATTATAAAATAGAAGGAGGAGGTTGACAGCTCAAAGTCACAAAAAGGTATGTAACGAAAATGCCTAGTACATAGGTAGTAAGTAGGATAGTAAAAAAATGACGTAGAACGAAAAGTGGAACAGACCGTAAATTCTCATTCCACTTTTAACTCGGAACGGCCCTTCACTAGTATGTAGTAGTTTAGTCAAACTGGCGTGGAACGAAAAATGCAACTGCTTCCAGTCGTGGAACGGAACGTAAAATTTATTCCACTTCTAAGTCAGAACGGCCCTTCAGTAGTACCAACTGTGTTGTAAACTCTCTTGCTAAATAGCGGTATTTTTTAAACTTTACTGGAATCAACAAATGCATAGCATCTTTAGTATAAAATACTTTAAAATCAGTATATTTTATTATTGCTAAATCGTCTTTGAACTAGAAAGATGGAGTAGTTAAAATTTCCAAATTTTCAAAGTAGTTCTCGTGGTCAGTGATTACAAACAAAAAATGATTTATCCTTTTATAAAATATTATCAATTAATATAGAATGTATATAAAATATTTATTGAATATGTATATTATAAGCTGCATATTAGCGGAAATATATTGAGGTTAATAATAATTTTGTTTAAAGTTATGATTCATAATTTTCTGCTTAACATTTACTAGGATATTCAGTATATATGCTGTTCACGTATCTGTTAGCCGTGACATTATATAAATATCATATAAGATTATTATGAACTACCAATAACGTTTTGTAATTTATCTTGGAGTCAATTACAGTTCGCACGAACTCTCTAATGTTTTTGACTACTTTAATGTCTACAGCCTCACGCTTCCCTTAATTTTTACCACCGCTGCGGAGTTCTCACTACGTCCCATGGCAATTTAATATCTAATAATACTTTTTCTAAACAAAAAGAATAAATGAAGAATTTAATTTTTATAATGCCAAAAGTTTATTATATACGTATATCTACACGTGAGAGGTGTTCCCTTATGCCTATTACAAAAGCTTCACATGCTTCCTTTGTACGAAATATTATTTATAAAATTAAAGTTCCCTTTGAGATGTCAACTAAAGGAAGAATAACATGGAACATGTTTTAGTGTTTTTTACCCCCTTAACCGTCGGTGCTCATATAGGGTTGCCATATGTCCGGCTTTTTACGGCCGTGTCCGGCCAAATATTAGTGTGTTCGGCCTGTCCGGCATTTGTTGTTCGTCTTCTCGTTGAAAGTAGCAATCTTATAGCGTGGCGGAAATGCGACTGTGTTCAGATCTTGGAAACTCCCACTCTTCTTACCTTTTTGACTGATTTAGTAAACTTTTTGACCAATGGCAGAATTTCATAAAAGATTTTTAAAAACATTCGGCACATAAAAAGTGGACGGCTTATTTTAGATCATTTCATAATGAAGAATTTAATTCTGAACTACTAAAATTAGAATACTATTTTGCGATTCTATGCTATAACTCCAACGTTAAAAGAGTTTTCTCTTTGATCAATGCCCAGAGGACAAAGAAACGCAATGAATTGCAAACAGAAACAATTGAACAGATGATGTTCATATTATGCAATTTAAAATTTACATGTGCAGAATTTTATGATATGATTTCTAAGGAAAACGTTTTGGATAAAGTAGGTGAAAAAGCAAAATACAACTAAGAATTTACGGATTTTTATTATTTTTAGAAACACTTGAGATTTCTTTATAATTGGCTTTTTAATTTTTTTTATCTTTTTGTTCTCTCCTTGGAATAGTGCATATATTTTATATTTGTATAATCCAAAACTATTAGTTTACTGCCAAAGTGGAGCTGTAATTTATTGTTTGTGTTTTTGTTTTACATAAGTGAAGTCTATAGAAGACTGAAAATGTTTCAGTAGTTATTAATTTTAATGCCATACATAAAAGATCAAAAGATAAGGATAGGACTATAATAAGTGGTTAATGTTATAACTAAAAACTTAAACCTGTAATATAAATTATGTAACAGCTTTTATTAATTAAAAATTATATGTAACTTATCTTGACAGACTTTTTTTTTATTATTCAAGTTAATTCCAACTTTAAAAACGTGCATCCAGCTTTATATAAGGTATGTTTCGCTTTTAAAGATAATGTCCGGCTTTTGTGGCAAATGTCCGACTAAATACAGCGCCAAGTCCGGCTTTTGTATTTTAGGAGATGGAAATCCTATGCTCATATGTTCTTTTTTTTTTTTTTCGCTTATCTATGATTCATTTGTCTGTAGGAGATAAATTTTATAATTAAATAGCTTAATCCTACTGACAGTCTATGCCCTCATGTTCTTTATTTTTTTCCACTTACCTGTATGATTTCAAATTATTTAAATTAAATTAACTATTAATGAATAAGGGGTTCCAAACTTGATTTTTTTTATTCAAACTACTACAGCTCCTAAACAGTAAATCCTAGCGATAAATGCTATATAACGAAACTTACCTTGTTTGAAAATCCACTATGTGAGGGAGATAGAGTTATGAATGACGCGGTTCAAACACTTGATTCGACACAAATTTGGGACACCTAATATAGGAAATTAGTTGTAATTTAGGTTACCCTCAGTTTGGCGGGAAGCTTCTGCAATGTTGCCAGCCTGAAATATAGTGGAATGAGTCTTGGTTATGCTTTGGCGGGCTTTTAAAAAAATGTGAGTGAAATAGATTGACCCTATAGGACACAGGCATTAGAAGTTTTTCTTCTTTTTGTAAGCAATTAGTCTCATTTCAATTCTAAATTCCATATATGGCAACTTACAAGAGGTACTAGAAACAAAAGTAAGGTAATAATTGCAGAAATTGATAACTTATTCGCCTTTAACGTTACAAACTCATGTTATGGACAAGTGAGGCAAATAGTTATGAGACAAATAGATTTTGAATTTAAATTTAACCATAAAAACAAATTAATAACCATGGGAAACTACTTCACGTTTAAGATATAAGTACCTTGCAGCTACTTGTTACAGTTGGTTTGCAAGAAATTTCATGTAGAAACCACAATCGCTTTGAGACACAAATTCGTATGTAATGGGACAATGACCCATAACGCAAAAACATCAAACATGTAGTTTTAAATAAAAACATGCAAATTGCTAAAATAGTAGGTTACTTTTTGTGTTACAATCTTTATATTACATTTCAATTATGAATTTATATTTTTTAATTTTGACACAAAACAGTAGCTAATTAAAAAAAAATAGTGGGCTATGTAAGTTTTAAATTCAGTACTGTAAAAGTGGTCGGAATTTACTTTTTTTTTTTTTATTATTATTATTTTATTTTTTTTTTTTTTTATTTATTTATTTTTTTTTTATTTATTTTTTTTTTGTGAAAATCATAATCATTCTTTAAGTCCGATAATGCATTAAAAAAAGAATAAGTTCCAATTCATCCATAGTCCATATAATGCCATGTTTTCATTTCAATCAACCTATTTTTAAGGTGTATAAATATAAATGAATAAAATAGCCGATCAGTCGGAGTTTATTGCCGACTAGTCGCCGACCACAAATACTGCCGATTAGTCCTCAAATAAAATAATCTCTTCAACTACTAGACTACTTGACCACTTGACTACTCGACTACTAGACAACTAGACTGCTAACATGGAGAAGGTGGTCGGCCAAGGTTGTGCTCGTCCTTTCAAACCTCAAGGCTCTCGAGCCGACTCTGATTAATTTCTTAGAAGTCTCTTCCACTTCTTTGTCTTTAGCCTTAGAAGGGCCTTGCAAAGGCGTTGCTTAACAACTCCCAAATCATTCTATTAATTTAATGTAAAGATTTATTTATATTGTGCCTTAACGTGATTTAGTGATTTACGTTTAACCTTTGGGTCAATTAATTATATGAACGAAAACGGTATGGCCGTTTTCAGATATTAAAAAAAATATATATAGACCATTTTAGGTATTGATTACTGGAATATAAATAAATATCTGTCATCCCAAAATAAACACGACATACTTTATACGAAGGACAACTGGTATGCTTTAGACAAAAATATTCTCAAATAGATATATTTAAATAAGCATTATACAATTATCTATAAAATAGAACGATATATCTATTATAGAATTTTCAAAGTCGATAACGATGGAAGAAAAATAATTTTTGATTCTTTATACAAATTAAGAATTAGGTCGGTTCCAATTTTATCAACTCAAAAAGCAAAATAATTATACAGGGAATAATATTTTATTCCATACAGTATATAATACATATCAGTTAATTAATTACAAAGTTAATTAAATTACAAAGATAATAGTATTATCTAATAAATATTACATATTAGACACAAACTGATATCCTACTGAAAGGAGACAAATAGCCGCCTTCAAAGAAGGATCTCATAGACAAATATTTTGATGAATTTGATGCATTATATTTCTTTTCAATCTTCTATATATTTATTAATTAACTTATAATTCCATTGATTAATTATTGTTTATATTTCATATCCACTCGATGTTAATTTATATACTATTTTAAAATGTTTCACGTTATGTAGGACTAAACATGTTTGTATTAACATTTATGATGATACGCGTTATGTCTAGAGATGGAATGCGTAGAAATATATGCACCCATTGCAGGTTACCGCAATGTGGACAACTATAAGGTAATAACTTTTTAATTCCTGGTTCTTGTGTATTAGATAAGGAATCGCAGATGTTAAAAAAACGAAAAACAAAATCAGCCTAAACAAGAAAAATAATCTGTACTCTGGGTTAACGAAAATCCCCAAACAGTTGCGGTAACTTCTGGATGATTCTCAAACTAATAGTCCAGTCAATAAGTGCTGAGATGAGAGGTGTAAAGTGCATGAAATATGCGATTATTTTTTACATGAGGGCTACGTTAGGTGTTGTTAGAAGATTAACATACTAAAAGTCGAATGTTTTGGTTTTTCGATTATATCTCGAAAACTGTGGGCTCTAGAAAAAATATGTTTTGCATCAAAATTTAAGCTAATTAAATTTCCTATAACATTATTTCTATACATATTTGTTGAACTTCTAACGGTTTCCGAGATATTCCGTTAATAAAAATCGATAATTTTCGAGAAAAAAAATAATTTTTATCTCCCCTTTTGTCAAACTCTTGCTTCTAGTGCACTCCACAGTCGTTCCTCAGAAAAAATGTTAGAATCAAAGTTGGAAAACATTACATTTACTTTAATTTTAGAAATATGTTTCTGATACTTAAAGCAAATGTTAGATGAAAAGTGAGGTAAGATTAATTGTTAGCAAAATTATCGATGTTTGATAACGTATATCTCGAAAACCGTTGAAAGTTCGACAAATATGCATAGAAACAATTTTATAGAAAATTTAATTAGCTTTTATTTTTATACAAAACATATTTTTCTAGAGTCTACCGTTTTTGAGATATAATCGAAAAAAACAAAAAAAACATGGGAGCTTCTCTCCCCCACCGTAAGCTCACCCCCTAGGGGCGGGGACTTTTAGTATGTTATCCTATAACAACTAACGAAGCCCTGAGGTCAAAAATAATTGCATATTTCATGTGATTATTGACTTGGGCGATTTCAGGTGGAGAATTTCCAAAGACTACCAGATCCAAAAATTCATGAAAAATTTTGCTTATGTTCACTTTGATAATTGAGGTGCCACATACGTGTTTTGTCGAAACTTTGGTAATCACTATATAATTAAGAACAACATATTAAGTAATCATAACCATAATTTAAGCATGATATATACATATAACATAATTGTTTAATTAAATTTCATTCTTCTACTTTATAAAAATAATACTTTATTAATTATTGGTAGTAAGGATTTAAAAGACAACCTGATATTTTAATATTGAATTTCAGGTTAACCAAGGTGATTACCATGTTAGCATGTATTTATAGTAGACTATAAGTCGCCGTTTTAGGCTTCTTATGGACCCAATTTGAATTTATTGTTAGAAGCAAATTCATTCAGGAAAGGTTTGACAGCTGTATATATAGTGTCATGACAGTTTGATCTCCTACTATTACGAGAAACCTTATCCCTATACGACTTTTAAAGTTATCTAGCCATCCATCGCTAGCCATAAAATTCTCTTTTCCAGATATTTTGTTTTAGAACACTTTGGCTTTACCTTTTAAATTTTATCCGGGAATCGGTGTTTACAAAGCAATCACATACAGTGGCGGGTTCTCATGGGATTACGGTTGCCATTTATCCGGCCTGTCCGGCATTTGTTAGGCTTTTTCGTCTTCTCGTTGAAAGTAGCAATCTTATGGCGTGGCGGAAAGGCGACTGTGTTCAGATCTTGGAAACTCCCACCTGCTCTTACTTTTTTGGCTAATGGCAGGATTTCATAAAAGATTTTAAAAAACTTTCGGCACATAAAAAAGTGGACTGCTTATTTTAGATCATTTCATAATGAAGAATTTAATTCTGAACTTGTAAAATTGGAAGAATACTATTTTGCGATTCTATGCCATAACTTCAACGTTGAAAGAGTTTACTCTTTGATTAACGTCCAGTGGATAAAGGAACGCAATAAATTGCAAACAGAAACAATTGAACAGATGTTTTTCATATTATGCAATTTAAAATTTACATGTGCAGAATTTTATGTTATGATTTCTAAGGAAAACGTTTTGGATAAAGTAGGTGAAAAAGCAAAATACAACTAAGAATTTACGGATTTTTTTATTTTTAGAAACACTTGAGATTTCTTTATAATTGGCTTTTTAATTTTATTCTTTTTGTTTTCTCCTAAGAATAGTGCATATATTTTTATATTTGTATAATCAAAACTATTAGTTTACTGCCAAAGTGGAGCTGTAATTTATTTGTTTTTGTTTTTTGTTTTACATAAGTGAAGTCTATAGAAGACTGAAAATGTTTCAGGTAGTTATTAATTTTAATGTCATACATAAAAATCAAAAGATTAAGGATAGGACTGTAAATAAGTGGTTAATGTTATAACTAAAAACTTAAACCTGTAATATAAATTATGTAACATAGCTTTTTAATTAATTAAAAATTATATGTAACTTATCTTGACAGACCTTTTTATTATTGAAGTTAATTCCAACTTTGAAAACGTACATCTGGCTTTATACAAGGTATGTTTGGCTTTTAAAGATAATGTTCGGCTTTTGTGGCAAATGTCCGGCTTAATACAGCGCCAAGTCCGGCTTTTTTGTATTTTAGGAGATGGCAACCCTACATGGGATGGAATATTAACATCAAGTATTCCGATATTTTTGATTATTGTACACTCCTCTGGTCTGATGCGTGTTCGATCATCGAGACCGTACAGTATTTTCCAATTTGACTCCATTTTTGTTTTTTTTTTCTCATCCAAAATGGCATCTCTACTTACGATTTACTTCATATACTTATATTATCCATACTGCTAACATTACAGCAATATAATAGCCAGTTGCTACTGCTAATACTACTAGCATTACTGACCTTGAGCAGCGGCAGAGCAGAGTAGACAGCGCGGCTCTGTCTGCTTTCCTTTGAGATTCCAATCTCTTGCGTAATTCAGTTCGAGGTTATCTCTTTGACGGCAGAGGACCGGTTATCAACTTTTTATTTATTTATTTTTAAATGTTAATTTCAAATCCTAGTTATTTATTAATTTTAAGCTGTTCGTTACGCGATTATTTTACTTTAAGAATTGCAGAGTCCTTTAGGGATATTGTAAGAATAATATCGATATTTCTTTACGATAATTGTTTTTGTTTTTTTCTTTTTTGCTCTGAATATTGGAACACGGTATATCGGTGACCTTAAATAAAATGGTGATTTTTTTTTTTTTTTTTCATTATGAAATGATACTTATTAAATTTCCCAATTCGCTAAACACCAGCGATGGGGCTGTAGAACATCCAATTCCCGAGGTAGTATACTTTCCCGTGTATCATCCTTAAACAATTACCCTATCCTTTCTCCCAACAATCCTACCTATTGGCCTACATCCCTAAAAAAACGCCCAGATATTCTGGACATATTTGTTACCTCTCAAATACCTACTTCCAAAACTACAATAGATTCCTTAGATGATCTTTCCTCTGACCATAGCCCAGTTTTGCTTACCTTACATTCTACTCCTATAATCAAACCTTCTCCTCCATCCTTAATAACTGGAGGCGTGGACTGGGACAAATTCCATTTAGACTTAGAAAACCATATTGACCTCAAAATTCCACTAAAAACTTGTCAACAAATAGATGCGGCAATAGAACATCTTACCAAATCAATACAAACCTGCATTACAGAAAACACTTCACAAAATAGAATTAAAAAATCATAAAGTATTTTACCACAAAATATTAGCGTTTTATTAGTAGAGAAACGTCGAGCTAGGGCCAAATGGCATAGAACTCGATACCCATCTGACAAAACCAACTACACCAAATTAACTAACAAACTTAAATCAGAACTTAAAAAACTAAAATTCGAAAATTTACAGAAACAAACTGAACAACTATCTGTTTTCGACAAATCATTATGGACCCCGACCAAAAAGCTTTTAAAATTCAAAACCTTCAATCATCCTCTCCTTACTTCAGCTCAAACCTGGACCAAATCTGATTCAGAAAAATCACAGGTATTTGGTGAGCAATTACATAATACTTTGAAACCTCATTCTGACATCCTAAATCCTAACCATGTAGAATATATTGAAGCAGAACTGACTATACCTCTCCAAATGACCCTTCCTCCTAAAGCCTTCCACCCTTCAGATATAATAGCCATAATCCGTAGATTGCCCTCCAACAAAGCTCCTGGACATGGCCTTATACCTCAAGAATCCTCAAATGTCTTCCAAAGAAAGCAGTATTACTCCTAACTTATATTTATAACGCAATCCTTCGTACTACATATTTTCTCGATTCCTGGAAATTATCAATTATTAAAATGATCCCAAAACCTAAAAAACCGCCAAAAAATCCTTCCTCATACAGACCTATCTCTCTCCTACCTATCATGGGCAAAAATCCTTGAAAAGCTCCTTTTGAAACGCCTTTATCCCTTCCTCGATTCCAATCACATTATTCCTGACCACCAGTTTGGATTTTGTCAGTTTCACTCCACTACCCAGCAGTGCCATCGTGTGGTGGATGTTATCTCATCTGCATTGGAGCGCAAGATGTAATGCACGGGTGTCTTTCTTGACGTTGAACAAGCCTTCGATCGGGTATGGCATCCAGGACAGCTTTATAAACTTCGCCAATTCCTTCCATATACATATTTCCTCATCCTGCGTTCCTACCTTTCTGATAGAGTATTTAGAGTTAACCACAATTCTAAATACTCATCCATCTTCCCCCAGACCGCTGGTATTCCTTA
The DNA here is from genome assembly GCA_003667255.2 of Euschistus heros. Classification (NCBI taxonomy): domain Eukaryota; kingdom Metazoa; phylum Arthropoda; class Insecta; order Hemiptera; family Pentatomidae; genus Euschistus; species Euschistus heros. Next base: position 55,343 of record RCWM02000294.1, read on the forward strand.
AGGTAGTATCCTTGGTCCCATTCTTTATACCGTTTATACAGCTGATATTCCCACTCATCCTAATACTATCCTCACAACCTTTGCTGATGTCCCCAGCGTGTTATCAGTCAATGATGATCCATTTTCTGCATCCCATACACTCCAGTCACATATTACTTCCCTTGAAGAATGGTGTCATAACTGGAGAGTCAAGATAAATCCAAGAAAATCCCAACAAATAACCTTTTACCCTCCGTCGAAAACCTACCTCATCCTGTCCTCCAGTATCCTTGAATGATGTACCGCTAACTAATGCGGAACAAATACGATACCTTGGATTTCATCTGGACAAGAGACTTACCTGGAACCCTCAGACAAGATTGAAAAGACAAGAATCTAGCTGCACGTAGATTTCGACTGCTACAACACTTACTTGACAAACGTTCAAATCTCCCGATTCACTATAAGAAACTTGTATATATGACAATTATCAGACCTATTTAGACAAACGGTATAGAATTGTGGGGATCCACTAAACCGTCGAATTCTTCCCGCATCCAATTACTCCAATCCAAAATCCTTAATGCTCCTTACTTTGTCACAAATGAATTAATCCATAATGACCTAAATATCCCGTATGTCGCCGATTTAGCACGAACCAGATACCTCTCCTTTCATAATTAACTTAACGCTCAACCAAATCCACTTGTTGCACAGCTAGCTTCCCATTCCATTCCTGGCAATCCTCCGAGGCGTCTGAATCCGCCTCGTGATCTACTTTTGTAAATATTCATTAGAGTACTACCAATGGGTAGTTCCTCCACAAGTTGTATTCATGTCATAATATCTCATATATACCGCATATTTACAGGATGTGTTTTATAATACAGTTGTAAATTTCTATTAATAAAATAAAAAAAATTAAAAAAAATTCCCAATTACACATTCCAGAATTAAAAGACTGGAAACTGCTAATCGTTTCCGACTTATCCAACATTACGGGACATACGGAGTTGAGCTTTGGGGCTCCACTAAACCTTACCATTCTTCTCGTGTCCAATCCTTACAAACCAAAATCCATCTCAAAACCCTGAATGCTCTTATTATGTCACAAACAAACTTATCCATAATGATCATGATGTTTCATATGTTCCTGATTTGGCCCAAACCTGATACCTGTCCATTCACAGTATGTAACTTGATACCCACTCAAATTTACTAATCTATCAAATTGTTACACACTTCATTCCCGAAAATGTAGGTTGTTTTATTAGATTTATCTTCGGGATCCTCAGGAGGTCACACGTTACTTGCCGTTATTCTGAGCTTGGAAGGCTTTTTCCTGAATTTCGACGGCAATACTTTCTGGGTACTTTCCTATTCCAATCTATAAAAAGTAAGAAACCTTCCTATATTCTTGATATATTAATTTTATGCTCTTCTATCCAACTCCTAAACACTATATCTCAACCTTTAAACCTGTAACCCTCCTCACATAAAACTGCTTCCTTTGAAAATCCTTCATCATTCGTGCTACCTCCTACTGAAATTCCCTACCCACTCCTATTCGTAAAGCTGCTAATGTTACTTCCTTTAAAAACATTTTTTTACACTTTTACATAATTAATCTTCCGCAAGCAAATATTTAGAATTATTTTATCTTTTCATATACCATTGTATCTTATGTTATTATGAATATTATTTTTTTAATGTTTTCCTGTCGACAATATATGTCATGATTACTGAAGCATTTGACTTTTAAATAATACGGAAAGAAAATTGTCCCTGTAATTGTTATTCTTAGGGGTAGTAACTCCCAGAATAAATTTTATTTTTCATTTCATTTCATTGCATAGGTTGTTTTTAGTTTTTCCTATTGTTTTATCTAGTCTTCATTATTCATTTGTTATATATATACATATATATATATAATTCTTTCATAGTTTATATTTTAAACATCATCTTCTCCTTCCCTCCTCTAATTTCTTTGAGGCGCAGACCGCCTGACACGTACGACCCCACTAACAAATCACTCTCCCCCCCGAAGACAGATGAGCAGAAGGTGGCAGTTGATAAATCACAGAGCATTGCGGAGTGATGAAGACATTTGCATCTCAACTGCTTACCCTTGGCCGAATCGTGGTCCCCCATTGGTGTCACGGCTCGTCCTAATTCTTAACTCTTCTTCATCAAGACGCTATCTTCCCGAACTACTCTCTCTTCATCAAGGAAAACAGAAAACATGCATACTTGGGATGTCTCGAGAAAAGAATCGTTATCGAGAATCGATAATACAAAGTCGATTACTTGTAACCGATAGATACCACTGATGTTGGCAATCGTTTTGTAGTACATAATTATTATATTATACATGCATATATCGATTCTTCTTACTAATAATTAAAGAAAAAAAAAGTATGATAATCTTTATTTCTTATAGGAGCAGAGAAATTTCTCATGTAATAGATTAGCCCTTATTTTCACAGAATTTAAATCATTCTCTTGAAAAAATCAAGTGTTGACAATGTAAGCCAATAAAAAAATTACTGAAGATATTTAATCCCAGTTGGAAATTGAAGAAATAGGATTACTTGATTCTACAGAAGGATCAATACAATTAGGAATGAGGAATTAATTGTCACTTCTATTGGGATTATAGACTATGTTACATGGATTATATACACTAAAGTTTTCAAAAATGTAAGACTAAAAATCAAACATTAGTACTTATCTCAGGAGGCAAGTAGGCTAAATTTAAATTTAAATTTAACCTACCTGCCCCCTTCCCCATTTCACGATGGATATATTTCAGATATCTCTTAGACCTCCTGATGTGAGTACTAATGTTTGATTTCTTGCTTTACATTTTTGAAAACTTTAGTTATAATCCATGTAACACGGTACTGATGTGTTAAAAATTTTGTATGTTTTAGAACTGAAGATGAATTTTTAGCATTCGAAACTAGTTTTCAAATAAAATAATCGCAATAGAAGTGGCAATTAATTCATCAATTCTAAATAGGATTACTATTACCTACAAAAGCTGAAGCACCTGCTAAATAAATAGAATTATTTTTCAACAGCAACAATTCATTGTACTTTTCTTATTATTCCAGTTATTCCGGAATAAAGGTTAGTTTTCATTTCATGATATGATCATAATAGTTTTTGAACCCTAATATGCTATTGAAATCAAAATCCAAAAAAATATCAGCGCATCCTCCCATCTACAGTAAAAAGTTTTAAATAAAGATATGCTCTTAAATAAAGTGAAGTAATAAATTTAGAAACTTTAATATTTTATGTTGTGTATAATAAATGCTGGTAAATTATATATTTGTTGGATTATCATTATGATAAACAGAAGAACCTCGATAATCCGAGCCTTTGTAATCCGAACGCCGTTTTGGGAAAAATAAAAATTAGTCCAGTAAAATAAGGCTCCAAAAGGCCTTTCAAGAAAAATCTGCGGAACTTTTTTTCTCAACGGATCTATACGTTTTTTGAGGTGCTGAATCCGAATCTGAAGTTTGCTACCACAGCAACCAACGGCTTCATATTCAAAATCACAAAAAAACCATTATTTTTGTTTTTTGTATCTATAACACGATAACGAAGTTTTTTTCGAAGAAAGTCTTCAAATATTAATTGTAGCTGGAACTAGTACCTACATAATGAAAAAAAGAAATCCGAAATCGGATCATTTTCCGCAAAGTTACGTTATTGGGAAAAAATGGTTTTCTATGGTTTTCGGCACATTTATCATTATAACTCCGAAAGTAATAGTCCGATTCAAATTTTTTTTTTTTTTCAGTCTGAAAGGTGGTTAAATTTACAATTAGATCCTACATATGAAATTTTCCTAAAAATTCTTGAAATCCACAAGCTATCACGCTGAAAATCACTTACTTTTGTAGAATACATGTTTTTTTAGCACATTATTCGCTATAACTCCAAAACCATTTGTCCTATCCCAAATTAAATATTTTTATCTAAAAGCTTGTTAAATTTACTATTAGATCCTATATATATGTAACTTATAATTAACACCTTGAAATACCCACACCAGTCTACTGAACATGTCATAATTTACATATTTTGCCAAAACGTACACATTTAGCGTGTTAGCTTGAGTGGTTTACAGGATTTAATATAATTTACATATATAGTATCTGATAGCGAATTTAATCAGCTTTGAGATAGAGAAAAGAAATTTGGGATCGAAAAAATATTTGAGGATATGCCAAAAAACACTTGGATTTTACAACAGTACGTTTTTATTAGCGGGCTGGCATGTACATTTGACGGGGCTTGATTAAAACTTCATTTATTGATTCTTATAGTAAATTTAATTAGCTTTAAGAAAAAAAAATTAATGTTGTATCGGACAAATAGTTTCAGATTATAGCCAAAATAGTACAACAAACGTGTTTTCGCGGAGCCGTGGGACTGACGGCAAGTTGGCCAATTTCCCATTTTTTCACAATAACGTAAGTTTGTGGAAAATGGTCCGATTTCGGATTTCTTTCTTTCATTATGAAGGTACTGTTTGCAGCTACAATTAATATTTAAAGAATTTATTCGAAAAAAAACAAAACTTCGTTATCGTGTTATAGATAAGAAACCGTGGTAGCAAACTTCAGATTCGGATTCAGCATCCCAAAAAACATAAAGGTCCGTTGAGAATAAAAGTTCCGCTGTTTTTTCTTCGGCAAACCCTTATTTTACTGGACTAAATAATCAGAATCGTAAGCACAAACTGAGAGAGGGAAGGGGGAGTGTTGTTATTGTGCCTGTTGGTTTTTTCCTTCTGTCGCTCTCTAACTGCTACAACAATAACCTGAATATTGTTTACCTCAGTTGATAACGCTAAAGAAAATCCGTGATTTACCAGCCAAAAAATGTTCTTCAACCTTAGTTAAAAAAAAAATGAGTGACTATTTTCCAAATGTTTAGTTTTTTGTTTTCTTTAATTTTTTTATCTTTCTGTACAGCATAATTTTTTTTGTGTGTACAGTACTGTACTTTCTGTGTGTGTATAAGATTGTATACATACTATGTTAAATATTACGAAATGCATGCGCAATACATTACATATAATATAGTTACCTTACTGTAGCACAGTATTATTTCATGAAACAAACTATTTACCTTTAACAATACAAACGTGTTGTGTTCTTGTTTGCACGTTGCAACGTGCTTCTTATATGGGAACTAGTACACCAGTGTTCATTTTTTGCATGCCTACATACTATGCCTGGGAAGCACTTTGTTTGGTAATACGAACGATTTGATAGTCCGAACCACTCCCCGTTCCAATCAATTCATATTATCGAGGTTCTACAGAAATAATATTTGGTCTGCTCTTTTACCTCTCCGAGAATCGAATAATTTTCGTACTGACGCGTCATTACATACCGGCGCGTATATATATATATATATATATATATAAGGTATATGAACTGAAGTGAAAAAATAAAAATAATAAAGTATAATGTGGAAATACAATAGTCTGGCTCCAATAATTTAAGACAAAGAGCTTTATAAAAACAAAAAGAAACATAAAACACAAAAATAGAAAACAATTCTTCGTTACATTACAGACGTTGATAAAAAATATATAAAATAAAACCCTTAGCGAACCCGAAGTTTCGATTCCGACGCTACCATTGACCACAAACCTCCCTCCAACTAACCATCCCCCCCAAAAAAAAACAAATCCTGAAGATCGGCACTCAAGCAATCATCCCATCTACGTCTCGGTCTACCCCTCGGTTGTTGAATACGTCATTACTAAACCCAACGACTTTACAATATTATTTTAACCGTCTCGCTGCTATTGTCTGTTACCTATACTGTATCCACCGGATATAACACCCGCAGTCCATTTTTCGTCTCTTAATACTGTCTACCTGCATGGTCCTGATATCTTCCAGAAGCCCTTTTGATGAATATTAATATGTGTGATGTCTTTTCTTACATTTCAAAAAATTTAATGTGTACATAATATTTATTCACAGTACAAGGAGCATTTTTCCTAGGATTTTGAATAGTGATGATTGGATTACTATATATTTTATTTTAATTATTTATGTTTTATTATCTATTTATTGAAATTTAAATATGTACAAAATATATCAAGTAAATGTTTTGATAACGATTACAATAACATGTCAAAACTTTAAAAGAACCACCCGTCAGTAGCAATTCAATAACTATTCTACACTAGAAGATCTCTAGACAATCTTCTTTTCAGACGCTTCGGAGGGTTATCGGGAATAGAATGGAAAGCAAGTTGAGAGACTAGTGGATTAGAATGGTTGTGGAGTTTACTATGAAAGGATAGGTATCTGGTTTGGGCTAACTCAGCAACATATGGAACATTAAGATCTTTATGGATGTTTATTGGTGAAAAAGTAAGGAACATTGAGGATTTTTCGAAGAATTTTGGATTGTAAGGATTAGAAACGGAAAGAATTAGAAGGTTAGAGTAGTCCTAATGCTCTTACATCCAAATATTTCTGATAACTGTCATGTAAATGAGTTTTTTGTAGTAATCCGGAAGGTTTGAACGTTTGTCTAGTAAATGTTGAAGCAGTTGAAAACCCCAGGCGTTCTCACATCATTTGCTGGTATTCCGAGTTGAGGTGGCTTAGTCCAAGTTTTCGGCGACAATACTTCCTTGGTTCCTTTCTATTCCAATCCTTAAAGTCCAAAAAACCTTCGTACATCTACGACATCCTTGCCCTTCGTTCTTCCATTCATCTTTTGAACACTAGATCCCAGCCTATAGATTTGTATATCCCTTCTCATCGAACTGCTTCCTTTGAAAAATCCTTTATTAATCGTGCAGCTTTATTTTGGAATTCTATGCCCATTCGATCCGCAATGCTCCTTCTCTCACTTCCTTTAAAAATAATTTATTCATCTACCTCCTCAATTATCAATCTTCCGAAATTATGCAATAATATATTAGTGTTAGAATATTTCTTTATTTTATATTGTATTTTTATTTTATTTTAATCTTGTTATTTACTTTTTTTGTTTTTCTTATATAAACCCAAAGACTTTTTTTAAAATCTAAAATTTCACTTTATATATTTATATGTATATAATTTACATTCTATATAAGTTGCTGCCTGTTATGTACGCAGCCAGACAATAATACCTTTTTATTGTTCTTTTGTATTATTCTTAGGGTATAATAATATAATAGGACAAGTTGTCCCAGAATAAAGATTATTTTTCATTTAAAAAAAGAAAAAAAAAAAAAAAAAAAAAACTAAGAGCAGTTTCCTTTCGTTTTAGTCTTGTATGTGGGATCCATGTAAGACGTTCAGATGGAGCTCTAGGTATCAGATCTGTTCAACAGGAATCAGTGGGATATCATTGAAGGATACTGTAGGACAGGAATTCGTAGGTTTATGACGAAGGGTAAAGGTTATTTAATGGGATATATTTTGATTCTCCATTTTTGACACCATTCTTGAAGGTTTATAATATGGATTGGAGTGACTGGGAGGCAATGAAGGGGTCATTGCTTACTGATAACATACAGATGTCATCAGAATTCGTGGTGAAGATGGTACTCGGGATGTCAGCTGTATACACCGTGTAGAGGATTTAATAATTAATAAAATTTAATAAATATATAGACTAAAACGAAAAGAAACTGCCCGTCGTTTCAGACTACATCAACATTTACTAGACAAACGTTCAAAGCTCCCAATTAATTACAAAAGATTCATATACATGACTGTGATTAGACCTATTTGGACGGAGTTGAGCTTTGAGGCTCCACTAAACCATCCAATTCATCTCGTATTCAATCCTTACAATCCATAATCCTTCGTAAAATTCTCAATTCTCCTTACTTTGTCACCAGATACCTGCCCTTTCATAGTATGCTCCATAACCACTCAAATCCCCTAATTTCTCAACATGCTTCCCACTCCATTCCTGAGAATCCTCCGAGGCGTCTGAAACGAAGATGGCCTAAAGACCTTATAGTGTAGAAGTTTTAATAAAGTGCTACTGATGAGTAGTTCTTTCGAAGTTTTAACATGTTATTATAATCGTTGTCAATACATTTACTTGATGTATATATTCTGTACAGTTGTAAATTTCAATAAATGTATATATAAATATATATATATATATATATATATATATAATATATATATATATATATATATATATATATATATATATATATATATATATATATATATATACATATATATAATGTTAATTTACGTATAAGGATTTTGGTTTGTTATGATTGGATTGCAATGTTCTTTTGTGTGCCAAATAGTTTACCTTCACTAATGTCTATAGTAGTCTTGATGCATTATACATTAAAAAAATAAATACATTTGGGCAATGTTTGAAAAATGGTTTTCGCAAATGATCTTGTACTTGTCACATTTATCTAATTGATGGTTGTGCCTGTGATGTCATTGTATTGTTATGGATGGGGCTTTAATAAAGCCGTTCAAGGAACTTCGTCGAATAGATCTTAATAATTCCTTGGCAGATAGCATTAATGTAATTGTTATTTTGTTTTTATTTTTCTTATCATTATCAAACAACTGAATTAATTTTAAAACAGCCTAACCCAAAATGTTTTTTAAATATGCTTATTGAAATTTATATCAGTATACATTATGATATCAAATACATCAAGTAAATGCGATGATAATGCTAAAAAATGACAAATTAGTTGCCTTTTAAGAAATTACGCATTGGCAGCACTTTTCAAGGTTCTATATAATAAATTAATATATTAGAAGGTCCTGAGGCATCTTTTCAGGCATCTCGGAAGGTTATATGGAATATAATGTGGTTATGAAGTTTGGTATGAAAAAGTAGATATCTGGTACGGGCTAAATCTACAACATATGGTACATTATGATCTGTATGGATAAGTGTTTTAGTGACAAAGTAAGGAGCATTGAGGATTTTCAGATGAAGGTTTAGGATATGGTATAGGAGTGTTTGAGAGGCAATGAAGTAGAGTTGGGAGATAGTCGATAGTTGCTATCGATATATCGATAAATCATGCCTATCGATGGTCACTATCGATAGTGTCGATTATCGATAGATCTTTTTTACCCTCAAGTTTTGTAACTCTCGAAATTATGCTGATCTGTCTCTGTCCATTGTCCAGTTTTTTTTTAATGGAATTAGGAATTCCTAGAGCTCAAGGGTTCTCTCAAAGATTAAGCCAAAGGAAAGCAGAAATGCTAGTTTTTCTTTTGGGAAATATGTGGCTCAAGGAAACACACTTGACTCTTGAAATTATCTATTTCGTTATTTTTCTTTTCTGAAGATTTTTTCATTATTATTGTAACCATGTAACTTGTAAATACTTTTTTACAATTCAAATAAATTAGTTTTTTTTTTTTTCTCTTATCTTTATGATATAATTTTATAATTCATAATCCTGCAAATTTCAAATGGTAAGTAGATAATTTAATTTAATAAATTAGTTGAAATTCTTTATTGAATAGCTTTGGAAACAAAGGAAGCAACTATCGAAAAAACTATCGATAGCAACCTACCTCTCCTTCTCCTCCCCTCTGCTTCCCATTCTTAAGCAATTTTGGGAATTCTTTTATTCTCCATTCTTTTAATATGGCCGAACTATCTCAGTCTCCAATTTCCTCCAGAATATTCCTCTTGACTTCCATTCTTTCTCTTATCATCTCATTCTGGATTCGTAAATTTATATATTTAAGAAAAGTAAATTTATTTTTTTACAAGTTCTGTAGAACTTTTTAACATTCACACTGATCACTTTTTAACATAGCACATGTTTTAACCATGGCTTAGTTCGTCAAAAGTAATACGTTTTGGGGGAACGCGAGGGCGTTACGCGTTGTGTCTCTATCTCTGTTGGTGTTACTCGGATCGAAAATTTGACAACTCCACTTGGACAAACGTCTTACTTGGAATCCACATAAAAGACTAAAACGGCAAAGAAACTGCCCGTCGTTACAGACTACTTCAACATCGTTACAGACTACTTTACTTGACAGACGTTCAAAGCTCCAATTAATTATAAAAGACTCATTTACTTGACTGTGATTAGACCTATATGGACGTACGGAGTTGAGCTTTGGGGCTCCACTAAACCATCCAATTCATCCCGTATCCAATCCTTACAATCCAAAATCCTTCGAAAAATCCTCATTGCTTCTTACTTTGTCACCAATAAACTTATCCATAAAGATCTTAATGTTCCATATGTTACTGATTTAGCCCAAACCAGATACCAATCCTTTCATGGTAAGCTCCATAACCACTCAAATCCCCTAGTTCTTTAACTTGCTTCCCACTTAATTCCCGATAATCCTCCGAGGCGTCTGAAAAGAAGATGGCCCAGAGATCTTCTTCTGTAGATTTTTTTTTTTATTACAGAAATGCTTCTGATAAGTAGTTCTTTTCAAGTTTTGGCATGTTATTGTAAATTTTTTAACACATTTACTTGATGTATACTTGTACAGTTGTAAATTTAAATAAATTGATTAAAAAAAAAAAAAAAAAATTAGGGACAATAAGTAGATTAAAGATAGATATACCTTGTGATCTTTTGTCTTTTCCTAGTCATGGAGAAATTGAGTTTTTTTTTTCATTCAATTATGCTGATTTCTATAGCGAATGTTTCACTATATCAGAACAAATATATAATCTCATTTTCGCAATAATATATTATATATTATGACCCAATTATTTCGCAAAACTGGTCCCAAACCTAGAAGCCAACTTTCCAAACTGATAAATAATATTTAGCCTTACATATATTTATCCTCCCAGGAGCAATTAGCTTCCCGATAACGGAATAGATAGCGCTGGGGAACGATTACAGGGGATATCCCCCCATCAAGGTACCCCCAGGCCATAGGGAAAGAGTACTTCACTAAATACAGAGCCAGGCCCGGCTTTCGCTTTAATGGACAGCTGTAGTTCTGTATCATTGGCACCGTGCTTTACATCCCATTAGCTCTCCTACCAAATCTACATATATCTCTCGGTATCTGCTTCCCTTGCATAAGAATCCAGCTATTTGATAAAATTATATAGTTTTACAAATGGTAGTTGAAATGATTTATTTAAATCGATAATTTTACCTCGTCTTTCCTTATATGGTATCGATATAATTAGGAGTAAACCTGAGCTAAAATAAGGGAATATTCATCAACAAGCATTCCCCGTTACGGCTTCGCCCGATCTCATAAGTAAATAACCTAAATAATTTTAACTAATAATTGAATTTTATTTGTTTACCGATAAAAATCTTTTATTTAAGTCTGCAATCAAGCATTATTTCTTCAATCATATTTTTAAGCATAGCAGTAATTTTTAACCTGGTTAAAATTGCATTGATTAGGTGGTTGAAGATTGAGTTAAAGCATATATGCATTTCCAATTTTTAATTTTTATGTATGAGTTGGTAATCTAGATGGACAGAGACTATTAACAAACTTGCGGATAATGGACAGCATTATCAGTGCTTATAACTAACGATATAAGAATCATATTTTTACACAAGATATTGTAACAACACAACAAGGGTTTTAAATTTCCAGTTTATTAACAAATTATTAATATAAACATGGTCAAACTTACAGAACAGTATAAAATAACAATATGAACTGATAATCATAAACATATACTAATCGCTGCACTAAAACATAACACCCTAAAACAAACATAACCAACTAATCTCCTTCCATCTTGTTATTATTATATCACCTAGCAACGTGTAAAATACTGCATGGCTAGTCTACGTCACCTAGCAACGGTGGCAGTTTTCCTTACTTCGTTACAATATCAAAAGCAAATAAATAATTTTATTGATTTCAACTAGTTGGATTTTAATTTCTAACCATTAAAGTATATCGCAGTGTGGTAAACCTTGTTTCTGCAACTCAACATTGTACTTTTAAATTTTAATAATTATGAATTTTATTACTGCTAAATCTTCCAAGAACTATGAGATGAAGTATTGGGTTGTCACACATGAAATGTCCGATTTTTCTTTATAGAAGACTGAAGAGTTGCCTGTTGATTGTTAGCAAAACATTTACTATCTATAATAAGCACTTGTTAATCCTCTATTTGCAAACTCTGTTGTTTGTATTTTTTCCAAGTAGGCATACAGATTTTAGTATAATTTCAAACATTGTCATGGAAACACGCAATTTCAGAACGATTTTTTTTTTTTTTTTTTTTTTTTATGAGTACAAACTCGGTCATTCCGCTGCCCAGGCAGCAAAAAATATTAATCATGCGTTTGGTGAAGGAAGTGCTAATGAAAGAACCATCCGTCGCTGGTTTACAAAATTCTCTTTAGGAGTTACGACATTAGAAAATCTGCCCCCTCGACGGAAAAAACAATTGATTCAACATCATACTGCCAAGAAATTGACAAAATGCATCAAAATTTGATCAAGCAACAGCCGGTACTGGTAAACAGAAAAACACCTATCCCTTTTTCATGATAACGCCCGACCTCATGTTTCAATACAGACAGTGAATAAATTAAAGGGGTTGGGCTATGAAGTCTTATCACACCCCTCATATTCCTCTGATCTATCCCCTACAGATACCACTTTTTTTTCCGAATTTGGACAACTTTTTGCGAAGAAAATTACTTACCAATGATTTAGACACTAAAAATACATTTTCTGAATTCCTTTCATCACGTGACTTTTCATTATAAAGAGCGGCTTTCTTCTTTTTAGTAAAACTAGAACATTATTCTTTCCTACAAGTGGGAGTATAACTCCGTGATCCATTCCATTCACAAAACACCCACGCGGTTGTAGACGTACGGTGTTCATTAAGGTTGGCCCTGTATACAGTAAGATATATCGATACATCGACCGGTTCAGGTATGCTAATTTATGAAAATGAATTAATTTTTTTATTTTATTTTTTTTTTTATATCAATGTATTTCCTGTTACTCACAGTATTAATTATGTAGTTTTTTTTTATACAATAATGTATTTGTATTAAAATATATAATAGAGTTAGAAACCTAACCACATCAAGGGACTGTTGTACCTAGAAACAATTTTTTAGATTTTTGGTGCTAGCACCTAGTGTCCTCTGCTGGCCCGGTGAGGTAAAACAAACCGATAATCGTAGAGGAACGTGTTCCCATTTTGGAGTTGAGAGATTGTACTTTGAGTATTAATAGAAAGTACGAATTAATTTTTTTTTTTTTTTTTATTGTACAACTATGCTTCTGTACCTTGAAACAGCAACTGTTTTCTTTTCTTGGAACAGTGGTAAATTAAAAAAAAATAAACATCAGAAAATAAAATAGTATTTTACTTGAGGTACGCATGATGGTATAAAAGGATCAATACAATTAGAATTGATGAATCAATTCCCACTTTTATTGGGGTTATTTTATTAGAATACTAGTTTCGAATGCTAAACATTTATCTTAAGTTCTAAAACATACAAAATTTTCAACACTTCAGCACTATGCTACATGGATTATACATACTAAAGTATTCAAAAACGTAAGACAAGGAATGTGGATAAAATAAAATATAAAATCCATAAAAAAGAATATAAATATTATATACATAACACCCCCTAGAGGATAAAGCTACCCCAAAGAAATATATTTTGATACCCAACATATCCACCAAAGCCGGAAAGGAAAAGCGGTGTATACGAACTAAAAGGCCAATTTCCAGAAAAAACTTTCTTGCCAATGAAATGGGCCATTGGCCCCGAGCAGCGAGAATCTCAAGAAGGGAAAAAGTACCTATATACAGTCTTCCGATTTTTTTTTTAATGAATTCTTTTGAAAAAATGGCCTAAACCAAACATTTATGCCTTACAACTTGTTTACTGATATATCAACGCCGATTTTTTTTTTTTTTTTTTTTTTTTTTTTTCCCTTTGCTGAAATAACTAATAAATTGTCCACGTAATGGAAAAAAAGATTTGATGCAAAAAAACAAATACGAAAAAACGGGAGATTGTTAAATCTTGTTGAAGGAAAAAAAAAATTAAGAACTTCAATTTTAGGTTTAAAAAAAAGAAAAAAAAAAAAAAAAAAGAAAGAAAAAAAAAAAGAAAAAAAAAAAAAAAAAAGAAAAGAAAAAAAAAAAAAGAAAAGAAAAAAAAGGCAACAGCCAAATCTAAATTATTTTAAAAACATGTTTTTTTTTTCCTTCAAAAAGATTTAACCATAACATTGACATGTATTAGTAATTAAAAAAAACAAAAAAAAAAAAAAAAAAAAAAAAAAAAAAAAAAAAAATGGTGTTGATGTATCAGTAAAAACGTAGTTTGGCTTCGGAATTTTTTCAAAAAAAGTTTAAAAAAAAAAACCTATAGACTTTGTATATAGGTAAGTGACCTTAAATAGGTTCAAAATGAACCTCCCTATCCGAGATACCTTTTTGGCCGACGATCTTCCGAACACCCTGTATATACTAAAGTTTTCAAGAATGTAAGACAAGAAATCAAACATTAGTAATCACAGAAGATCTAAGAGATATCTGAAATATATCCATCGTGGGAAGAGGAAGGGGGCTGAAAATTAGTGGACCCCAAAATTTTACTTACCTGCTCCCTTCTACTTCCCACGATGGATATATTTTAGATATCTCTTAGATCTCCTAAAGTGATTACCAATGTATGATTTCTAGTCTTACATTTTTGAAAACTTTAGTATATATAATCCATGTATCATAGTAGTGATGTGTTGAAAATTTTGTATGTTTTAGATGAATGTTTAGCAATCGAAACTAGTATTCTATTAAAACAATCCCAATATAAGTGGGAATCCTAAAACGAGTATTTGAATTTTTCATCAATTTTGTGTTTTTCTTTAAGCTTTTTATAATATGTTAAAAGTAAACATTATAAACTTGAACGGCTTATTAATAGAATTAAAATTTTGCATGTTTTTTTTTCAAGGTTAAACAGGCCTAAACACAGTTAGGTTCAGCGAAAATCTTTTTCACAGATTTCACTGAACTGAAAGTTCACATAAAATTCCTTCTTGTTCTAGTTTCGACCTAGAGATTACTACTCAATGAAAGAACGTCTTCATTAGCTGCTTGCCTATTCTTTAGCCTCAAGATAAAAAAAAAAGAAATAAATAAAATGAAAAAGAAGCTACCTCGTCTCATCCTCGGATCGTGGGCGATTTAAATTTCAAATCGTGCCTTAGTCGTGTGAGTGGAAATGCGGAAATGTGCCTGTAAATAATCTCTTGTAGAAGAAAAATGGCTGCCGGCGGATTAGAGACCTGAAGTTCCCATTTATTTTCAATTAGCCTCAGATCGTTGATGTATGCTAATAAGAATTTTATTTTCATTCGAACTGTCTTTCTTACTTTAGCGTGAATTATCATAAAATTTTATTTTATTGTAATCGAAGAGTGCCTTCAATTAGTTGAGCCTTTAGTCGGGAATGATTAAATTTAATGAAGCTGAAATAAATGGTCGGGAGTGTACTTGTAGTAATGTCCTTGGCAAAAAAGAGCGTTGCCATTTTAACTAGATAAACCGATGATTCCGAGTTCGAATCCGGCTGGAAACAGTTGTGACTGGGTGAAATTAATTCTTCCTGGTGAGGAAAATACTTTTCTATTAGCCATATAACAGGGTGTTCAATATTCGATGGCCACCCTTTTTTTTCCACAGTTTTTGAAATTTTGGAACGAAACTCTCAAGGTCTACCAACTGTGTCAAATAAAGTTTCTGTGTAAAGTTTCTTTTCAAGTTATAGTCTGCTCTCTCCGACCTTCTCCAGTTCTTCTTCAGCGACTCTAACTTTGGAATTCCTAAAGGTATGTCGTATTTTTATGACGGGTTTCGATAGAAAATCAAATTTCGAATCAATTTTATACCGGTGAATTTTTTTATCCGGCGCACCGTTTCGCCGCAAATCGTGAAAAAAAATTTTAAGAAAATAAGCGGTCTAAAACTTGGTATACAAAATAAAAGAAAAGATATGGATTACTGTGAATTGTGCGAAGTTAAAGACGATCCGAAACATATAATAATGTCATGCATAAAATATTCTGCCGAGCGATACCATTTTATAAATAAAATTAAAAATATAATATATAAAGACAACCCTTCTTATATAGATATTATATCAAACCCTAATTCTGTATTAGAAACGTTAGGCTATTTTATAAAATCCACTGGCATTAAATTATAAAAAATCATAGATTTTCACTTATTAAGAAAAAATAGAAACAAACAATTATTTGAATATGAAATATTTTAAGTTGGCCAATGGCGTCTAGCTAAAGCCTTAAAAAAAAAAAAAAAAAAAAAAAAAAAAAAAAAAAAAAAAAAAAAAAAAAAAAAAAAAAAAACTGGTATTGCAAAAATAAAATAAACTTTTTACAAAAATATGAAATTAAGGCCTTCCCGCGACTGGTACGACGAGTGGTGAGAACAGGTCGACTTGGAAGGTTTCCCCTGAGAGGCTCAAATCGTCGACAAGCCCGTGATGAAACTAATATCATTTATGTACTGGCTCCGGTGGAAGCGTATCCTCATCGAGCTTTCGAGATAGCCAGGATACCCACTTAATGACAGAACCTTAGCCTCAGTCGCTCAGCATCTTGAGGATTTGGAGCCTTATGAAGTGATTGCGGTACGGCCTCATATGGTGTTGTTTTAGTATGGTCCACACCGTTCCAATGCATCCCTGGCTATGTCTCGAATGCTCCGATGAGGATACGCTTCCACCATAGCACAGTACAGTAGTTTCATCACGGGCTGGTCGACGATTTGAGCTTTTCGGGGGAAATCTTCCTAGTCGACCTGTCCTGTCGACTATAACCTGAAAAGAAACTTTATTTGACGAATTTAAGACCGTGAGAGTTTCGTTTCAAAATTTCAAAAACTGTGGGAAAAAAAAGAGAGTGGCCATCGAATATTGAACACCCTGTATATTACTAGCATACCCCGTCGCGACATTGCCCGCTCTCATAAATAAATAACTTACAATAAGATTATTTTAACTAATAATTGAATTTCATTTGTTTATCAATAAAAGTCGTGTATTGAAGTATGGAATTCAGCAATATTTTTTTCAATGCTGTTTTACACATAACAGTAATTTTAACCTAAAATTGCTTGATTAGGTATTTGAAGAGTACGTAAAAGCATAATATCTACTTTGGCAGAAATAATTTTATTGATACATCTGGTTGGATTTTAATTTCTAAACATAAAAATATATGACAGTTTGGGAAAACCTCGTTTCTGGCACTAAAGACTATACATTTTAATTATTATTATAGTAAAAATGTATTGTTATAAGACCTTCCTAGAACTATGAAGATGTTGTAATTAAAATTTGATACAGTTGGGTTTAATAGTTTTACTTTTGCCAACTATGTTGCAGATCGGTCGATTTTTAAACTGCACTGGCTTTACATGTCGCTACATATATTTATAGTTTTATTTTTATAATAAACTAGCTGAAAGTACCCCCCTCCGCTACGGTTTAATATCATTAGGATGAAGACAACTTAAATTAGTAAAGTTAAGCTTAACGTTGATAATTATTATTACTTAAATAAACCTGAACAATTCCATTCTTAGAATAATTTCAATAAGTAAATTTGACAATTTGCAGAAGTTAATTTTATCTTATTTTGATAGCCCTCCAGTGAAGCTTCGAGGCAGCACTACCATCTTACCCAGCTCTGATAACAGACCATCAGCTTCTCTTATGGCATACTTTAAGTGAATATAGTCTCAACTTCTCACCTTTTTTGATTTTTTCGAATAAAGTTTAGTCTTTCTGTTTCTATTTTTGCTTACATATCAAGCATAAATTGGTTGAGGAGATTACGAAGTTAAAGTAAATAAGGTTCTTCACCTCCATAACATTTAGACGTAAAAATCAGCTTCAGACACGGTTTTCTGAAAGTGGTGTATTAGTGAGTTTGGGTCACGCTGAGGGATGTTAATACTGTACCCATGTTCTTCCATGGTAAAACGTGAGACGATACTGAAGAGAATCATACACTTGGTATAACTATTGATTCTTATCTGTTTTTTTGTCCCTACATCGAACTGGCCTTACATGTCATCACCAGAGAACATAAGTCTTTTAACCTCCTCTTTAACATAAATCTTTAATAGCTTCTCTTCACGAAAAAACTCAAACTTGTAAGTTGTAAGTAACCTCTGCTACTACCATGAGTTCACAGAAAGTACCAATATTATAAGGTTTCGACATCGATCGTATTTTTGTTTGTTTACAACTATAAGGAACTTAAACGGTGGTCAAATTTTGCGGCTTAGAGATCTAACCTTTTTTTTAACTTAGCTTATATCCAAATACCATATGATAATTAATCTTTTATTATTCACCCAATAAAAATTGAAATCGCATTTTTTCGCAAATTAGCCGCGATCCAGGCCGATCTTTTAAAATTCCTTTCTTAGCGAGCACCTACGGCCCTAGAGGAATCTACGTATCGAATTTCATTCCAATCCGTTCGGTGGTTTCTATCGTGGTTTCATTCCGTTCGGTATTTGACACATATATAATAGATGAATTGAAAATAAGTATTTTTTATCATAAATTACTAGCTCTATACAACACCGCATCTTTGTAACCTCTCTTGAATGGTACTCGCCACATATGGGTCGATTACCGAACTTCACTGCGACCACATATTTATTGCTTTTTTATGGCAATATAATTAAAAATCATCTTATTTTATTATTGCTAAACCTTCCTTGAATTATGACAATGTTGTGGTTAAAATTTGGTACAGATTGGTTCAGTAGTTTTATTGGTTAGTTATCACAAACGAAAAATGACTTGTCCTTTTAAACAGGGCGGACCAAAAAGAACATATTTCAAACTGATATATTTAGTAAACTATCGATAGTAGCTGTGTGCTGCGGGTATCGGAGGAACGAGTGCATTGTCTAGTTTGTGTCCATGTCCGCCAGATGTCAGTTTGTGCTTGGTTACAATGACGTATTCACAGTTGTAAAATGGCTACGCCACAGCACAAAAGCTTTTGTATTCTTGAGCTTGCGAAGTGTAATTCCGTGATTACAGTGCAAAGACGTTTCCGGTTGAGGTACCAAATTGATCCTTCGAATGGATGGAACATTCGCAGATGGTACCGTCAGTTTTGTTGACACGGGTTGTGTATGTAAAGGAAAGAGTCCTGGCCGCCCTCATGTATCTAAAGAAACTGTCGCACGGATTCAAGCTGCTTACTAACGTAGCCCTTCAAAATCAACACGTCGTGCCAGTCGGAAATTGCAGCTGCCTAAAACAATAAGTTTGGCGTGTTAGTTATGAAGCCGTACAAGTTACAGCTGTTACAGGCACTGAATAATGTTGACAAACATAAACGTGTGGAATTTAGTGGCCAGATTCAGGATGTTATTATCAACGATAACAATATCTCAGAACGGATCGTGTTCAGTGATGAAGCATGTTTTCACCTTAGTGGGAAGGTGAGCAAACAGAATGTTAGAATTTGGGGCCTACAGAACCCACATGCGCACATCGAACATTTTCGAGATTCACCTAAAGTGAATGTGTTTTGTGCTATATCCTGCTCTCATCTGTTTACTGCCCTTTTTCTTTGATGGATACACGGTTAACGGTCCGCAGTATCTTCATATGTTGAATCAAACTCTTCCGAACCGTTGGATTGGACGTCAAGGAAGGGAAGATTTAGCACTTTTCAGCTGGCCTCCACAGTCACCAGATTGGACGCCGTGTGATTTCGTCCTGTGGGGTTTCATCAAGGACACCGTCTATGTTCCTCCACTATCACAGAACCACAGAATGAGTTAAAGAACCAAATCCGTGCTCCCATTACATCAGTGACACCGGACATGCTTAGTCGAGTATGGCAGGAATTTGAATATCGGTGTGATATTGTTCGTGTCGCTGGTGGAGGACATATTGAACACCTGTAATCTAAACTAGAGAGTTTTCATAAATATGTGTTCAAGTTCCATAGTTGTATATCTTACAGTTTATTAAATACTATTTGAAAGGACCCTGCTCCGCTACGGTTTAATATCATTAGGATGAAGGACAACTTAAATTAGTAATAGTTAAGGCTAACATTGATAATAATTATTACTTAAATAAACCTAAAGAATTCCATTCTTAGAATAATTTCAATAAGTAAATTTGACAATTTGCAAAAGTTAATTTTATCTTATTTTGATAGCCCTCCAGTGAAGCTTCGAGGCAGCACTACCATCTTACCCAGCTCTGATAACAGACCATCAGCTTCTCTTATGGCATACTTTAAGTGAATATAGTCTCAACTTCTCACCTTTTTTGATTTTTTCGAATAAAGTTTAGTCTTTCTGTTTCTATTTTTGCTTACATATCAAGCATAAATTGGTTGAGGAGATTACGAAGTTAAAGTAAATAAGGTTCTTCACCTCATAACATTTAGACGTAAAAATCAGCTTCAGACACGGTTTTCTGAAGTCGTGTATTAGTGTTTGAGTCACGCTGAGGGATGTTAATACTGTACCCATGTTCTCCATGGTAAAACGTGAGACGATACTGAAGAGAATCATACACTTGATAGAACTCACTGATTCTTATCAGTTTTTTGTCCCTACATCGAACTGGCCTTACATGTCATCACCAGAGAACATAAGTCTTTTAACCTCCTCTTTAACATAAGTTTTTTTAATAGCTTCTCGTAACGAAACAACTCAAACTTGTAAGGGCCCACCTCTGCAGCCACCATCACAGTTCACAGAAAGTACCAATATTATAAGGTTTCGACATCGATCGTATTTTTGTTTGTTTACAACTAAAAGGAACTTAATTTGTGGTAAAAGTGTGCGGTTTAAACATCTAACCTATTTTTTAACTTAGCTTATCTCCAATACCATATGACTATTAATCTATTATTATTATTCGCCCAATAAAAATTGTAATCGCATTTTTCGCGAATAAGCCGCGATCCATGGCGATTTTTTTTTAAATTCCTTTCTTAGCAAGCACCTACGGCCCTAGAGGAAAATACATATCGAATTTTATTCCAATCCGTTCGGTGGTTTCTGAGATTTCGTGTTAAATGAGTGAGTGGTATTTGACAAATATATAGTAGATATCAGTTTGAAGTAAGGATATTCTTTTTGGTCCACCCTGTATAATAGTATAGATTGTAGATATAAGTTTTAAAAAGAAATCTAAAAAAAAAAAAAAAAATCTGATTTTCATATGAATTTTCCTAATGCTTCTGAACATTAAACACCATTTGTTTTTAAAATTCATTTTATAAAAACTTCTATCCTTTTTTTTTTTTTTTTTTTTCTATTTTTTGAACCTGGGTCTGTGCTACTTGCCAAGAGAGCTAGACCGAGGCAAAAAAGCCCTATCAATTAAAAAATTTAGGCATACGTGACTTTTTTTCATTTAAACCAATATAGCCCCTAAACGGTAGGTCTTAGAGTGGAATGTTATGTAACAAAAAATTTTTCATTTAATTTATGATTAGTAATTTGTCGACAAATTTTCTATCAGAGCAACACTAACAGAGCTAAAGCTTGTTAAAATGCTACATTTTTGTGTGTGAAAAAAAGTAAAGACACCAGCCAAAAGACATAAAAAAGCCTTTACTTAAACTTAAACAAATAAATACCAAACTCTTTAAATTATTATCAATAACCTTCCTCTTATATTTAAGGTTATACTTCTCATTTACATAAAATATTTCTGTTAATAAGAAAGATCAATTAAGTTTATCAAGAGGAATGGAACAGTGACAAAATTATTGAATTTAAAAACACTTTATACCCCTCAGTTACATCCTTAATGGCCACAACTCACCTGAGAGGAATTTCATCAGTGTCATTATTTTATTAAATGTATTTAATTATATAAGATAAAAATTCAAAGGTGTTAATTAATTAATTTATTTTTTATATCGTATGTTTTTTTATACTTTGTGTACCTTGGACCTTAGAGTCATGTGTAAGATGATCCTTCCGAGATGCGTATCATTCTTTGACGTGGCCACTTCCTTGACATCATTACACAAAGTTCGAATGAAACAATCCAAGCCTTTGACAGCCTATTAATTTTAGAAAACAAAAATTTTAGTGATTTTTTTTTTTTTTTTATTCTTCTTTATTAATAGAAATTTACAACTGTATTACAAAACACATCTAGTAAATATGCGGTACATATGAGATATAATGATATAAATACAACTTGTAGAGGAACTACCCATTGGTAGTACTCTAATGAATATTTGCAAAAGAAGATCAAGAGGCCATCTTCTTTTCAGACGCCTTGGAGGATTGCCAGGAATGGAATGGGAAGCAAGTTGTGCTACAAGTGGATTTGGATGAGCAGTGAGTTTAATACAAAAGGAGGGGTATCTGGTTCGTGCCAAATCAGCAACATATAGGATATTAAGGTCATTGTGGATAAGTTCATTCGTGACGAAGTAAGGAACATCTAGGATTTTTCGAAGGATTTTGGATTGGAGTTATTGGATGCGGGAAGAATTCGATGGTTTAGTGGATCCCCACAACACTATACCGTAAGTCCAAATAGGTCTGATAATCGTCCTATATACAAGTTTCTTATAGTGAATCGGGAGATTTGAACGTTTGTCAAGTATGTGTTGTAGTAGTCGAAATCGACGTACAGCTTCTTGTCTTTTCAGTCTTGTCTAAGTGATTTAAAGACGATTCCTAGAAACCACTGAAGATGCTGAAGCATAAAAAAGATAAATTCACATGAGGTATGATGTCATAGAAGTATCAATAAAATTAGGATTGATGAATTAATTGCCACTTATATTGGGTATAATTACTGTATTATACCGCCATTTTAAAATCGTTAAATCTTAAAAATATTAATAACAGAGTATCCTCAAGGACAACAATGGCGAAAGTTATCCTATGGATAATTTAAAAATCGTTAAATATTTCAAAATATTATCCTTTAGGACGAATAACAAATAAATTCGTTAAATTCCGCCATCTTAAAACAGCACCCTTAAGGACGAAAACTAATTCTAGTTGTGGAAGGAAGATTGGCCAAGGATGTTCGGCCTCAAAAATCCTCATGTTCTGGCAGATCTGTGAAACAGTGTCCTTATAGCAGGGGAACTTTCAGCTAGTGATTCATAAATATTTAATTTACTTTATACTTTTTTGAAACGTTTAATTCTATAAAAAAAAAATCGTACTTTATTTTATGACTCCCGAACTTTAATTAGGACAACCTTTCTAGTAATTAGGATTGATGAATTAATTGCCACTTCTATTGAAATTATTTTATTAGAAAACTAGTTTCGAATGCTAAACATCCATCTTCAGTTCCATGTTACATAGATTATATATACTAAAGTTTTAAAAAAGGTAAGGCAAGAAATCAAACATGGCACTCGCCTTAAGCGGTCTAAGAGGTAACTAAAATAGAAATGGACTTCTCACTGAATTCGTGAGAAGTAGAAGGGATCAGGTAGGTTAAATTTTACTATGGGGTTTCCCTTATGACTCTTTGGATTTTTTCCGTTCCATGGAAACAAATTTAAAATGGGGCTATTGGATACGTTTATCTGATCATTTAAACAAAAATCTGCATCGGTTTTTAAACGATTTTATTATTTCTAGTGATTAAAAAATATTTAATTTTAGGCAAAAATAACTTGATGTAGTATTTTTACTCTTGAGTCCTTATTAAATCTGTGGTTATTTTAATTTAGATGGATAGCGAAATTGAAGTTTTAAGTCTTATTAGTGTATGCTCTTATATGTTTCATTTACTCTTTGATTTACCGATCGTCCAGTTTTTTTTCCCGTGTATTTTGCTTCACAGTCATTACCTTTTTAATCCGTATACGCTGCTTTTTTGGAAAGGGTCTACTTTGTCGTTCGGTGAAGGGAAGTATGATGACAATGGTTTATCTATAAATACAAAAATCGTAACAAATAAAAATATGAAAAAAGTACAATGTTCAACTGCACATCTATGATTTTGCAAAATTTACTATTATCGTATAGCTATTGTTAATTAATATAATTACCTCAAAATAACGAAAAAATAAAAACTCTATTAGAACTAAAATTTTTTTCATATTTCCACCCTCATTATCACTGTCCATTACTGCAATAGGTCCAAAGGTTATCATTATATATTCAGTTTGTTTATTAGTAGTGCATAGTGGGCTCCTATTTTTTGTGTATCTTTTTTGAAATTTACAGCTGTGTCCAAATTTTTTGTTATGAAGATTGGATTCCAAAATTTTTTCTTTTGTAACTGTTTCTTTCATAAAATAAAATGTTGGTTTTTTTAAAATTGAATTTGTGGTTATTGTTTATTGCATGTTGTGATAATGCTGTTTTATTGATATTTTTTATGTTTTTGGTGTCTGCATTATGCTGTTTGATTCTATTTTCAAGTTTTTGCTTGGTTTTTCCGATGTATATATTATTACATGTATACGATAATAGTAAATTTTGCAAAATCATAGATGTGCAGTTGAACATTGGTTTATCTATTTTAAATGCAGGGTTTTAAACCATTTTTTTAATTAAAAAATATTAATAGAATTAAATCAAAATTAGGTTTAAACCCTGCATTTAAAATACCTACCTAACCTAGCTGCTCCCTTTTACTTCTCACGAATTCAGTGAGAAGTCCATTTCTGTTTTAGTTACCTCGAAGGTGAGTCTATAATAAGTGATAAACGTCTATAATAACCCCATTTTAGATTAGTTTCCAATAGAAACGGAAAACTAAAATGAGTCATAGGAGAAATCCCCAGGGTAAAGCCCAAAAATTAATCTACCTGGCCCTGATATGTTGAAAAAATGTTGTATGTTTTTTAGAACTGAAAATGAATGTTTAGCATTCGAAACTAGTTTTCTAATAAAATAATCTCAATAGAAGTGGCTATTAATTCATCAATCCTAATTGTATTGATCCTTCTATACCATCATGCGTACCTCAAGTGTTTTTAGTAATCATTTAAAACAGATTCTTGCTATGAATTTTGAACTGCACCTATCAATAACCTGTATTTTAAAAAAAATCGTCATTACGAATATGTAACAAACTTTTTCGCGAATCATAACAATAGGTTCTTAAAAAATGAAAAATTCGTTCTTATTAGAAACAAATTTAAAATTGTACTATTGGAAATGTTTATCTGGTCATTTAAACAAAAATCTGGAACGATTTTATTATTTCCAATGATTCATAACCATTTAATGTTAGGCTATTTTCTACTTGATAGATTAGTTTTACACACGAGACTTTTTTGAATTTATGGTTTTTTTCATTTAGATAGATAGTTAAGTTGGAATTCTGGGTCTTATTATTGTTTGCTCTAACATGTTTCTTTAATCTTTAGATTGGACTAGTTTTCCCTGTGTATTTAGCTTCATATCATATCTGTGTATACTAATTGTCAATTATTTGTTAAAAAAACAAACGAACATAATATGTAGATAAGAGTGAAGTTTTGGGAATTGACCGACAGGTGGCGAGCTCCATTCTATGTGAGAGATTACAACGATACGGCGTTTTATAGGGCTTGAAATTTACTTATATTCAATTAATTTATGAACCATTGAAGTTGAAAATCGACAGATATGTGATTAAGTGGGAGTAAACTAGAGTAAAATTACTGAACTAGTCTGTACTAATTTTAATCACAACATTTTCATAGTTCTAGGAAGTTTTAGAAATAATAATATTTACAATAGTAAAAATTTTTATTTGAACTGTTGATGCAGCCTATTATTCGCAATAATTTCAAATAGGTCCCTGTCCATTTGGATTACTAACTCATAAATTTAAAACTAAAAATTGGATCTGCCGGTGTTCCTCAAGGTATTATCCTAGGCCCCATCCTCTACACGGTGTATACAGTTGACATCCCAACTCATCCTACCACTGTCCTCACCACCTCACATGTTGATGACACATGTTTATTATCAGTAAACAATGATAACTTAATTGCCTCCCAAATACTCCAATCCCTTATCCTAAACATCTAACAATGGTGTAAAAAATAGAGAATCAAATAAACCCAACAAATCTCACCAAATAACCTTTAACCTTCGTCGTAAACCTACGACTTCCTGTCCAACAGTATCCTTCAATGACATTCCACTAATCCCTGTCGAACAGATCCGCTAACTAGGACTCCACTTGGATAAACGTCTTACTTGGAATCCACATACAAGACTAAAGTGACACGAAAATGCTCGTCGTTACAGACTACTTTAACATTTACTAGACAAACGATCAAACCTCCCAATTCATTACAAAGGACTTATTTACATGCCTGTTATTAGACCTATTTGGACATACGGAGTCGAGCTTTGGGGCTCTACTAAACTATCCAATTCATCTCGTATCCAATCTTTACAATCCAAAATCCTTACTTTTTCACCAATAAGCTTATCTATAACGACGTCAATGTTAATGTTCCATATGTTGCTGAGTTAGCCCGAACCAGATACCCATCCTTTCATAGTAAGCTCCATAACCACTCAAATCCATTAGTTTCTCAACTTGCTTCCCACTCCATTCCCGATAATCCACCGAGGCGTCTGAAAAGAGAATGGCCTAGAGATCTTCTTGTGTAAAATTTTATTGAAGTGCTACTGATGAGTAGTTCTTTTCAGTTGTTACATGTCATTGTAATCGTTATCAGCTCATTTACTAGATGTACATATTTGTATAGTTGTAAATTTCAATAAATTGATAAAGAAATAAAAAAAAAAAAAAATTGGATGTCTAATTGTGCTTTTACGTAGCCTTTAACCACGTAATCAGTGCAACTTAAACCAGGTTCAAAATTACTCCTATGCGTGAAAATATCATTGAGGAAATAATGTTTTATTAATTACACTATTTTTTACTAATTACAATACAAGATTTTTTTTATCGAAACACAAATATTACTCCAATTATTGGATCAAAATTATCTATATTATTTACTTATGAGAGTGGACAAAGCTGCGAATGGGATTGCTACTTTTTAATAATTATAAATATGTTATTATAAAAAAATAACGCCCCTCCTTGTTTCCTGTTGGAGACGGAAAACACGAGAACATTGAACAAGTTGCGACAAGTCTGGACGTGTTCCTGAACACAGTTCATTTTTTTACTTACTTCATTTCTTTACAACTCTCTTGTTTCGTAATAATAATGATTGTTGTGATTCGTTCGTGGCTTATTATGAAACCTGCCCCATCTTTAAATTTTAGGTCCCTCATAAAGTCATTGCTATAACTGATGCCTTCCATTATTGCTTTCCGTATCCTCCACCTTCTTTGTCTGTTAAGTAAAATAAATAAATTGGCAGCACAAATTCCTGCAATAGCCTCACTCGACATGATACGGAACAAAGTATCGAAACTGTTTATAAACTATTTGGGAACATGTTCAACAATGTTCCGAAACATTTGTCTGCATTCTGGACTAGGCTTTAAATCGTAAATCATCTTCTGTTGTATAATGTCAAAACCAGTCTAGGTCCATTAGAATTAGTTTCACTAGATAGTGGAAAGTTCCCTGAAGTTAAAATAAAAAAAAATTAAGGAAAAAAAAAAAAATCATTCCTTAGTTAAAAACAAAAACATAAATCTCCCGAGCCTGACCCGTGACGAAATGACCTATAGTTTCTCCGTCGATGCCCTCATTTTTTTTCGGACCGGGTTAAGAAAATTACGAACCAGAAACCCGAAGAAACCTAAAGGTTGCACCTTAGCCCGGCTGATAATTTACCAGAATGACATTTAATAAAGTTCCATAACTATTTAATGGCCGCGTTAGTTTTGAAAGAGCCGTTCTACGTCGGCATTTATCTATTCGTTTTTACGATATCCTCCTTATCTCGGAGCGTATCTCTTAATGGTCTGTCCGCTTGTCGAAGGGACGCTAAGGAGTAGTTATCGCTCGTAGCCGTGGGCAATGTAAACAACGAAGTAGGCGGGAACATAACATAAACAAAGCTAGCTGGCTAGACCTGTCTCGAGCAGCCTACGGAGTGTATATTCAAACTGTTAGAAAGTTCGGAAATATCGCGTCTCTTTACTGCTAATGGGCATACTTAATTAGCTATCAGTAAGTTATGACTGTACCAATAAAATATATGTAATTTTTTAAATAAAAATATTTACATGGAAGATGTTTATCCGTACCTTAGTTGGTCAAAACTGATACCAGAGGGCGTTACGCGAAGTTTGACACCTCTAGCTCTGTTAGTGTTGCTCAGATAGAAACTTGTACGACTCGGAAATATTTTCGTATCAGAAATTTAATGGAGAATATTTTTGGTCTTATAATAATGTCGCTAGGAGCTATATTAATTTGAACGAAAAAAAAATCACTTTTTGCTTATAGTTTTTAAATATTAGGGTTTTTTTGTCACTCTCTAGCTCTGTTGGTAATATTACTCGTATGGAAAATCGATGTTTCAGTAAATGAAGGTTTAAAAATCAACAATGAAGTTATATTATTAATATATATAAATATATATATGTTTAATAAGGTTCTTGAGGTTCAGGCAATAAATAAACACAACTATTTTGGCGACGTTTCGAGACTATATTGTTCTCATAATCATGTCGTGCATCTTAGTAGGAATGTCCTGTATCTCCTACTGTATTCTCAGTACTCGCTAGTTTTCTGAAGTTCCTTCATTACTGTGGGTTCCTTCAGGACCGTGGGTTTTTTAATTTCTTCGTAAAATCCCATCCTCCACTTTAGATATTTTCCAGTATTGACACTGACTCGATGTATTAATATGGATAAATTTTAAAATGTAATGCATGAAATTAAAAATGTTAATACTAAATTGTAATGGCAAAATCATTCCGTTTTGTCATTAAAAAAACGCCTCATGCGATCCTCAAGTAAAAGCTGAGGTTCAACTTCAGTTGTAATTGTAAACCTCTCTTACTAAGCTAATCTTGGAAACAAAATCGGTGTTTCACTAATAGAAAATTAAAAAATCCATTAAAGTTATTAAAACGCTAAAACCTTCAAAATCCGACTGGTTTTGAATGAACAAAAATTAAAATTCCTTTCTATACTTAAAAACCATTATGCGTCACTCACTCTCAGTATAGACGGATAAAACAAACCAATGTCTCAATTCCTGGAAGCGATACTTTGATATAAGAACGGTATTAGCGGTATATAATAGAATATACAAGAAGGTACTGAATAAGTAGCCGCGGCACGGCGGAACCTAATTGGCCCACGATGGAGCCGTGATCTCTCGATAACGAGCCTCTCTCAGTGATTGATTGGGGGCTCTTTAGTGACTGCTTCTCCTTGCACCCCTCTCTCTCTCTCTCTCTCTCTCTCTCTCTCTCTCTCTCTCTCTCTCTCTCTCTCTCTCTCTCTCTCTCTCTCTCTCTCTCTCTCTCTCTCTCTCTCTCTCTCTCTCTCTCTCTCTCTCTCTCTCTCTCTCTCTCTCTCTCTCTCTCTCTCTCTCTCTCTAGTAATTAGAAGATAAACATACTAAAAGACCCCGCCCCTAGGGGTCTGCTGACCATCAGAATTAAAGTTGTAGAGCATTAAATGTACTTTAATTTCACAGACACGTTTCTACCACTTGTTAGCAAATGTTTGACATATATCTCGAAAACCGTTGAAAGTTCGACAAGTATGAAAAGAAACAAATTTATAGAAAATTTAATTAGCTTTTATTTCGATTAGTAGCATATTTTCCTAGATTCCACCGTTTTCGAGATATAATCGAATAACTCAAAAATGGAGTTCTTCTCCCCTGCAACCCACCGTAAGCTCAACCCCCTGGGGTGGGAACATTTAGTATGTTATACCTTCTAACTACTAATGAATGAAGTGAAAAATTATTGTATATTTCATGTACTCTACAACCCTCATTTCAGCATTCTTTGACTGGACTATAGGCCCAACAGACACAAATGAAAAGAGAAACATAAGCTTTCCGGTAATACCCATTACCCATACATAATTCACAACATTTCACCCAACACACTGTTCACAGGTATCACAGATACATATGATTTATTCTTGTAGAAATAGTTATTTGAAAAAAAGAAAATAAAAAGAAAAGTTGCTCTGCTTAGGACCACACCCTGGAAGTATAGACTTGATTGACACTTTTCCAAATAAATCGAAACATAAAAGGAGAGGAGAATAACGCGACTTTTTTCATCCAAACCAATACAACTCCTAAAAGGTAGGTTCTAGCCAGAAACGTAGATTTACAAAAAATATTTTGCATTAAATTTCTGATTCGGAAATTGTCGTCAAATTTTTGATCCGAGCTACATCAACTGAGCAAGAGAGTGTCAAAAAAGCTCCAATACGCGAATCTCCAACTATCCGGATAGCCGATTATCCGGATTTATTTGAAAAAAATATATATATATTTTTTTTTATTACATATAATTTTTTTGAATATAGTTTATTAACAGGCATTGTAGACCGTGTTTCGGAGTTCACGTAAAATACGATATGTTCCGTCTTATTAGTTTTTTAATGGCACAGTAAAAGACGTAAAACTAAATAGACCAACCGGCAGCTAGCGGAACTGCGTCTCAGAATTAGGGGCTGAGCCCACACACCTCAAGTTTTGAGTACGTACTTAATAAATTTCTAGAAACATGGAAGAACCATTCTACAAGGATTTGCCCAGCCTGGGCCGTTGCGAGTGATCTTATTACCTATAAAATTATAGGGTAATGGCACCTGTTAATTAACTGCGTGGAGTATTAACTGTGTCTGAAAAACTGTCCATTGTAGAACGTCTTAGGATAGGCGAATCTGGAAAAAAATTGACGGATGAGTTCTGTGTCGGAACATTACATATCACATATATATATATATATATATATATACATTACATAACACGATTTCCGATATGTTAACTAAACTTGAAATGTTAAATGTTAAATAAATATAATTTTATACCCGTATTTTTACTTATTCAATAAAATACATAGTTAAAACATTATACATGCCTGGGGATCCTCTGTATATACACTGTTGATATCCAATATACACTGTTTTACAGATCTGCCAGGATCTGACGTTTTTTGAGGCCGAAGGACATCCTTGGCCACTCTCTCCATCCACAATTAGAATTAGCTTTTTCGTCCTTAAGGATTGCTGTTTTAACGGTTTTTAAGTTATGCTACAAGGACACTGTTTTACAGATCTGCCAGGGTCTGAAGATTTTTTGAGGCCGAAGGACATCCTTGGCCACTCCCTCCATCCACAATTAGAATTAGCTTTTTCGTCCTTAAGATTGCTTTTTAAGAAGCTATAAGGACACTGTTTTACAGATCTGCCAGAATCTGACGTTTTTTTGAGGCCGAAGGACATCCTTGGCTACTCCATCCATCCACAATTAGAATTAGCTTTTTCGTCCTTAAGGATTGCTGTTTTTAACGGTTTTTAAGTTATCCGAAGGATAACTTCCGCCGATGTTGTCCTCCAGGATACTGTTTTTAAATATTTAACGGTTTTAAGATGGCGGACCTAAACAGGACACTTTTTTAAAAATATTCGACTATTTAACTGTTTTAAGATGGCGGAAGGATATTAATTCGTTGTGAAAGCATTCTACAGGTGGCTGGAGATAGTTTTTCAACGCTAACGACCCCTTCCCGATTACTCTTTTTGCTAAAAAGGTACTATATAGAAGAGTGGCGGTGGGGTTTCGGGGCGCGATTATCATGTATTCTACGGGATCCTCATAGCTTAAGACAACCTAAACAAACACATGCAACACCTAGAAACAATCTTCTAAAGCCTAAAAGAATGTGGCATCACGTTAAACTTATCAAAATGCATTTTCTGCAAACCATGGGTATCATTTCTGGGCCATGAGGTTTCGGAATTTGGCATTAGACCAATTGAGAACAAACTAAAATCAAATATACATGTCTGTATCCTAACCTGTATGAAGATCCTAATCCTGAATTCCTATTGTATATATTGTAAATAAATGGAGGATTAGAAAAAAAAAGAAAAAAAGTCTGTATTTATTTATTTTTTTTTTTATTGCAATACCCTAATTCAATAGTAAATCTGATTATCCGGATTTTTGGGTATCCGGATCAATATCGGTTCCAAAGAATCAGAGTATCACTGTACATACATAAAGTAGGAAAACGTGACATTTTTCATTCAAACCAATATTGCTTCCAAACGGTAGGTACTAGCGATAAAAGATGTCATAGTAGTCGGCATTATATTTCTTATGAGAAAACTGTCGTGAAATTTTCGATCCGAGCTACGCCAACAGAGCTAGAGCGAGTCAGAATGAATATGAAAAAAATGTTACACCGAAGAAGTATAGATTCCCAGCCAAAAATATCTATGCCCAAAACAATGCTGACGATCGAAGCAGAACGCATCTGGCCGGATTTTTCGGCAAAGTTGATTTGTTAATGAAAATGTGTTCCGCATAATGTGCGTTATCTCTCTCTATCTGATAAACTTAACGTATCGCTGCAGATTGATCCTTCTATACCGTCATGCGTACTTCAACTGAAAATCCGCTCCGATACGATCACTAGTCTCAATTCATTATATTGACAACGATACACACCGAAACCTGATTAATTATTCAAATTTTAATGCAATGAAATAGGCTCCCTACTTTAGCCCCTTGGGTGGTGAAATTACTCCAGACTCCCCACCCTGGTATTGCTCAAACACATCTCGGTTCATAAAATTACTCAACCTAAAAATCTTTTCTCTAAACGGTTTTAAATTAGAAGCCGGTACTAAAATTGGTCATAGTCGCTCGCCGGGGTTACATAATGAAAATTATACAGCTTAATTGAATAATTGAAATGTTAATTTTTGGATGTATTTCCTCTTTGATATTCGATTTATTGGCGCTCTTTTGTTTTTTTGTTTTTTTCATTCATTACAGATATTCACAACTGTATATGATGATGGGCAGGGGAGGTGATGATTTCTTTTGTTTTTGTTTTTTTCTCCATTTTGTTATCTTTATATTTAAAATAACTAATGACTAATTATACTTTTATATTCATACATATAGTATGCCTGTAAGGCATGGAGCATGTAAATATATAAATAAACCTTATATGAGGGCACCGAACAAGGAAAATAATAAAAATAAATAAATAAATAAAAAAAACTATACAATAAGTACATCAAGTAAATGTGGTTTTTATATTTATATTTTAATTTAATGCTATGATAGCCAGGGACACGCCCTTGTACAATCCTATGTTGACAAACTATACTAATTGCTTGTATAGTCCAGCAAATATTATAAAGATAAAATATTTCAGAACCAATGCATGCGAGTGTTCCTTAACACACTAAAATATCCTAAATGCAAACAGACTTAAAAATCACTTACGTTCCGGATATTTTAACTATTATTATTGACATTTACAACTGTATAAATTAAATACACCAAGTATGCTTAAGGAAAATTATTACAATGACATGTAATGAACTACTCACTAGTAGTACTTCATGAAAGTTCTACATTAGAAAGTCTCTAGGTTATCTTCTTTTAAGACGCCTTGGGGGATTATCGGGAATGAGAGGGAGGTTAGTTGGGAGACTAGTGGATTCGAATGTTTATGCAGCCTTAACTAACGGATAATTAAGTCATCACGTTGAAAGGAAAATTTTAGTTTTAGCACTTTCTGCCACGTTTTGCTTTAGTTTGCCCCACTGTGCGATGTACAAAAATAGGGTAATTACTTGCTAAGAGATGACTTGTTCCTTTTAACAGTTACTTTTCGGTAACCAGTTTCTGTTTAACCGGCGCGCATTCTAGCGGTAGACATTCGAAAATAGAACTTTTCGCTTTATCACCTAATTTTCCCTTTATCACCACATACTAACTTAGCCCGAATGTTTTTAGCGAAAACAACCACAAAATGTTCATTTAAGGGTTCCTATGACTGATGGGTTTTTTTTCTCTTTCCTATTAGAAACAAATTTTAAATGGGATTATTTGGTTTCTTCTAGCCAATTTAAACATCAATTATTATCAAATTTTATATGTTTTGAGTCATTTGGAATCTATTTGTCATTTTAGTTTTCCAAGCTTGCGCATACTTTGCCGTGAATTTATATTTATTCATAAGTAAACTGTAATTGCATTTTAAAATTTAATCGTTTTTCGCTTACATTCGATTGGATTTGCTTCTCTTAGAACAATTTAATCGGATTGACTTCTCGCTGCCGATCGACTAAAATTCTTGAATTATTACTACTTTTTTCTAATTTCCTTCCTCCCTACTATCGTTCTGTTACTCAATCTCTCATGCATTGTCCACCAATATATATTATTTGTTAAATGTTCTCTTGTCTAGTCCTAAAATACCAAGAATCACTCTTGCAAAGAAGAGAGATCTTGTTAGAATGAATGTAAGTGAGTTCTCAATCAAAAAATGTAAGAGTGATGGAGACGTGTTATAATGTGTTTGTTTTGACAAAATTGTAACATATACTGCACGGTTTTTAGAAACAGCTCATTGCACAAACCATTGCTACCAGATCAGAAAAGTCTGGTTTTATATCGATTAATGTCTTAATTTAGTCCGAGTGACATAACCTTCCATAAATTAAGTCATACATACCATTTAAAGAACTACTCACTATTACCACTTCATTAGAATATCTCTTGGCCATTATATTTTTAAAGGTCTCGGAGGATTGTCGAAATCGATTATGAGGCAAGTTGGGAGACTAGTGAATTCGAGTGGGTATGGAGTTTACTATGAAAGGTTAGATATCTGGTTCGGACCAAATCAGCAACTTAATATCCCTCAATCCACCGTAAAATCCTGGAAGCTCCTTATTATGTCACACACATACATGTCTTTTCATTGTAAACTTCATGCACATTCGAATCTACTAGGCGTCTGAAAATAAGATGGACAAGAGACCTTATAGTGTGGAACTATTAAAGTGATACTGGTGAGTAGTTCTTTGCATCTTATTGAAATGCCATTGTAATCAATTTCCTCAAATTCAATTGTCGTATATATTGCATATCGATCTAAGCATCAATAAACAGTTTCAAAAAAATTATTTTGTGATTTTTTATATTTACATTTTTTTATGATATTCCACTAATCCCTGTTGAACAGATCCGCTACCTAGGACTCCACTTGGACAAACGTCTTACTTGGAATCCACATACAAGACTAAAACGACAAGAAACTGCCCGTCGTTACAGACTACTTCAACATTTACTAAACAAACGTTCAAAGCTCCCAATTAATTACAAAAGATTCATTTACATGACAGTGATTAGACCTATTTTGACGTACGGAGTTGAGCTTTGGGGCTCTACTAAACTATCCAATTCATCTCGTTTCCAATCTTTGCAATCCAATATCCTTCGAAAAATCCTCAATGCTCCTTACTCTGTGACCAATAAACTTATCCATAAAGATCTTAATGTTCCATATGTTTCTGATTTAGCCCAAACCAGATACCTATCCTTCCATAGTAAGCTCCATAACCACTCCATTCCACTAGTCTCCTAACTTGCTTCCTTCTCCATTCCTGATAATCCTCCGAGGCGTCTGAAAAGAAGATGGCCTAGGGACCTTTTAGTGTAGATTTTATTTAAGTGCTACTAGTGAGTAGTTCTTCACAAGTTATTTACATGCCATTGTATTCACTGTCAACACATTTCATGTTGTATATTATTTCGCACAGTTGTAAATATCAATAAATTGAAAAAAACAAACAAAAAAAAACAACATTTTTTTAATATAAATTTATTGATTTTTTTAACTGCACAGAATATATACATCAAGTAAATGAGCTGATAACGATTACAAGAACATGTCAAAACTTGAAAAGAAATACTCATCAGTAGCACTTCAATAAGAATTCTACACTAGAAGTTCTCTAGGCCATCTTCTTTTCAGACACCTCGGGGAATTACCTGGAATGGTATGGGAAGTAAGTTGAGAAATTAACGGATTTGAGTGGTTATGGAGCTTACTATGAATGAATAGGTATTTGGTTTGGGATGAATCAGCAAGATATGGAGCATTAAGATCTTTATACGTAAATTTATTGGTGACAAAGTAAGGAGCATTAAGAATTTAGGATTGTAAGGATTTGGTATAAGAGAAAATGAATCGTTCAGTGGAAAAAGCTATAAATATGTAGAGCGATATCTGGATTCCATTGCAGTTTAAAAATCGACCGATATGTGGCTAGCATCATTCTTCAACAGTTAGGATTGATGAATTAAATGCCACTTCTATTGAGATTATTTTATTTGAAAACTAGTTTCGAATGCTAAACATTCATCTTCAGTTCTAAAACATACAATAAAATTTTCAACACATCAGTACTATGTTACATAGATTAAATATACTAAGGTTTTTAAAAAGATAAGACAAGAAATCAAGCATAGGCACTCACCTTCGAGGTAACTAAATCACTGAATTTGTGAGAAGTAAAAGGGGGGGGGGGGGCAGGTAGGTTAAGTTTTAGATTTACAACGGGGTTTCCCTTATGACTCATTGGGTTTTTTTGTTCCTATGGGAAATAAATTTAAAATGGGGCTATTGGATATGTTAATCTGATCATTTAAACAAAAATCTGGATCGGTTTTAAACGATTTTATTATTTCTAGTGATTCAAAAGTATATAATTTTAGGCTATTTTCTACTTGATGTAATATTTTTACTCCCGAGTCTTTATTATTTAATTCATTTAAATCATTTAATTCATCAATCCTAATTGTATTGACCCTTCTATATCATCATGCGTACCTCAAGTGATTCTTCAACAGTTTTAGCAATGGTAAAACTATTGAACCCAGCTGTACTATATTTAAACTAATCCCTTTTCTGTTTAATACTGTGTGTAAAAATATGATCCATGTGCCTTCAAGTTGCAAGCACTGATAATGCAGTCCATTATCCACAATAGTTTCTTAATAATCTCTGTCTGTATGAAATATCAAGTCATACGTAAATATTAACAATTTGATGTCCAATTATGTCTTTAGAGCGAGTGAAGTCGCGACGGGAATGCTAGTTATAATTCCATTGATTAATTATTGTCTATATGAAGCGCCTAATTGCAAAACGTAGCAAATCCACCGAAAATCAAAATTGAGTTTTATATAACGTTCGATCCAGCTCCTTGCCACGCAGAAGGCTGACTAGGTTTTAGGTTTAAAAACGAAGGAAAATCTGTTCAAATTTACAATTAAAAATCACGTACTGTTGCAAAAGGAAGTAAAACCATGCCTATCACAGTACCAAAAGGGAATATCTCACAATATGGCTGCCATATTATGCATATTATTTGTCAGATTTAGGAGGCATAAACGAGGTGGAAGAAACGCAATTAGCTGTTTAGAAAAGTTACCTGTTATTTTCATCGTAATTACTATTGACTAGCCCATTTTTTAATTTATATTCCAGTTTTTATTTGTTAAACTAAACTAATAAATATTTTAAATATTATAAAAAAGTGTTTAGATAGCTATTTCTTCTGAATGTTCAAGTGACCTACTAAAAAACAGAGTCAATAATATTTTGATACTTCTAGTAGTAGTTCAATACTTTATTGTTTTTATTTTGTTCCTCAATACTCTAAAAAATATTCGCATTAATGTATGCAAATATTTTCTGATTGTTTTTTAACCATTTTCAAAGAAGTTTTACTAAAATCTGTCCAGAAGTAAGATGAGGAATAATAATAATATGTTTTGGAAAATGTGTATTGTGATTACATAGACTAGTCCATGTATGTACATATTTCGTTTATTACTTTTCTATCCGTTTTTTATTGTTCACCAAGCTAATAAGAAACATTTTTGGGTCTCAAAGTGTTGCAAAACGGAGCAAGTCCCCAAAAACTGATGAAAAACGGAGTAAGTACAGAAGAAAAACCAATTTTAAAAAAAAAAACTCGTAGTCAGGGGCCCTTATTACGCTTATCAAACTAAAACTACCTATTTTTCTGCTAATTATACAAGAAAAATTATATTCATATCAATTGGGCATCATATTAATATGGTTTGGCTTCTGATGAAAAATTTAGAAATTTAGTTTCGCTACGTTTTGCAATTTGACGCCTCATATATCATATTCACTCAATTCTAATTTACATATTATTTCTAAAATGTATATTTAAGTACAGATGTTTTTCAAGTTCTTACCAATGCCTACCAAAGATGAAACTAGATTATCGTCATCCCAGAATTATCTTGTTCTAAGTCCATTTTTAGGGTATTATAGAGTTATATACACCAAAAATTTAGAAAAAAAAATTCTTGTTCTATATCAATTTAAATAACAGTATTATCTTAGCCCATGAGTATTCAGTAAATAAATGTTCTATAACCCAAATTTTGTGTCTACTTGAAAGAATTATCTTGTTCTGTTGATAGCTTGAGGAATTATAGTGTTCTATAGACCGTTCATTTTGTCCAATATCCATAAAATAAACCAGAAAAAACTCCAAAGTCAAGGAAAGAAAACCGAAAGAGATGAAATAAATTATATACTTACACTTTATTTACATTTGCTTATTTTTTTTTACTTCTTTATTACTTTTTTTTGTAATAATAAAATTTATATAAAATAAAAGAGCTTTTATTACAATACACTGTCCCAATTATTAAAAAGAAATTATTGAAAAGAAATTAGTTCAAAGGGATATAGAACAATTTATTGATCTAAAAATGTTCTGTATTTTTGTTCTATATCCAAATAAATAAAATCGTTTTAGCTTTAAATCGATGCAATGAGGATGTAAGTTTGATGTAGTAAAACATTATATAATATACTGGGAATATTTAACTGCAAATGCATTTACATATTATCCCAAAATAAAAAAGTACTTTAAGAAATAAACTTCGAATCTCATTTATATAAATTTTTTCATATAGCACAACATAATTCTGGGATGAAGGGATGTCTATCGTAAAAACACATGTTCCGACAAGATTTAGCGAATATATTTCTGTTTGTCAACTGACCTCCAAAGAGGTTTCGACACTGGCAGTTAAAAATCCCTGCCAATGGATTATTTCATCAAATAACGACCCTAATCCGACTCATTGGGTATTCGTACATTATCACAGCCAGCCAATAAAAGCCAAAGGTTGGGGTTCAGGGAAGGTTATGGACCAGTGTGTGTAGGTTTGGCCGTATCTGTCGGCCGCAGCTCTGTCGACACGGCTGTTTTGTATTCACGATATGTCTTAGAGGTCAGATGTAGTTATTAAATACAAACTGTTGTGATCTCGTTTGGATATATTTCCAGGGCACGATCCTGTTTCTAAATATCGTTCTTATTAGGCGATGCTAAGTAGGTCTGCACATATTATTGAGATATTCATCCGGCATTGGTTGCTAAGTGAGCATTTCCCCCACCCTTCTTAAAATATTTAATAAGTTCGTCAGAATTTAACTTTCATCGCTGAATGCTAACACATAATACTCAACGTAATACACCCTAGCCAGCACTCTAAATATGTATGTTTTGGCAACATCTGATGATTTTGTCATTTTCAGCGGCCATGCTTGGGTATACTACGGAGTTTAATCAAAATTTCATATAAAAAGCCTAAGAGTAAATTTAATCAGGTTTTAGTTGAAAAAATGAAAGCTCAGATCGGAAAAACAGTCATGGAGTTATTGTGAAAAATGTGCCAAATAAACTTGGATTTCAAAATAGTAAGCGGTTTTGAGGGGGCTGACATCGATATTTTATAGGGCTTGATCAAAATTTAATATACAAGTTCTTGTAGTAAACTTAACCAGCTTTCAGATGACAATAATTTATTTTGTATCGAACAATTACTTTCGGAGTTGTAGCCAAAAACGTGTTTTTGTGGAAAAGCGCGATCCCTGTGAGAGTGCTTGAATTATGCGACTATTTTTGACTTCACAGCTTCATTAGGAGTAGTTAGAAGGTAAATATACTAAAAGTCC
The DNA here is from genome assembly GCA_003667255.2 of Euschistus heros. Taxonomy (NCBI): domain Eukaryota; kingdom Metazoa; phylum Arthropoda; class Insecta; order Hemiptera; family Pentatomidae; genus Euschistus; species Euschistus heros. The sequence continues at coordinate 95,300 of RCWM02000294.1, forward strand.
CGGTCCCTGGGGTTACGGGAATCCCCAGGTTTTGGTGGGAGAAGGGGAGAAGGTCCCATGTTTAGGTTTTTTGATTATATCTCGAAACCCGTTGACTCTGGAAAAAAAATCTACAGATCGAAATTGAAGCTAATTAAATTACCTATAAAATTGTTTCTATACATATATTGTGCCCAACTATCAACGGTGTTCGAGATATACGCTATTAAACATTTAATTCAAGTGTCAAATATATATATATATGATTATTTCTGACAATATTTCTGAGGAACAATTTTCGAAGACACTAGAAGCAAATGTATGTCCGAACCGGTTCTCTTTCTCCGCGCTATATCTCGAAAACGGTTAATCTTAAAAAAAAAAGTTAATAAACCGAAATTATAGAGATTATTATTATCTTAATGTTTTGTAACCTCCTTGATTGACGGCCGATGGATAGAAATCGAGATATTTGAAAAATACTGATTTTTGTGACCTTTTACCTTGAATATCTAATTATGCTAACGTGCTGAAATCGGTGACTTTTCACTCCTTATTTATAAGACTAAAACAAAGTTATAGGCAAAAATTCAGCTTCATTGATCCCTTTCCGAGATTTGCTGTATAGAACCCTTATTTGACTGGGCTAGTTTCTATATAAAACGGATGAAGTTGGCCAGGATATTGGGTGTTTTGTACTAAAAATTGCCATGTCCACACTCTTCAGTATCAGATTATCTCTCGTGCAGTTAATTCGTTACATTTTACTAAGCGAGTTTTCTTACTTCTTTCGATTGATTAGCGATTATTTGGGTTCGAAATGAGTCATAGATCTAAAATTGTTGACTTGTTGGATAAAAAGCCAGTTGATAAGATAAATTATAATTTATGTAATATAATTAGTTGATAAATCTTCGAGAATCGTATTTATATTATTTTTTCAATCATTTACCAGGTATGCAAGTTTAAAATGTCGTTTATTTCTTAAATAAATACACAGTAATTTAAAAAAAGTATAATATATTTTATTCAAAGTACTGACCCTCGCTTTCTACACATTTTGCCCATCTCTCGGGCAATATATGGATACCATTCCAAAAGAATGCTTCATCTTTATTTGAAATCCATTCATCGTACGTTTTTCGAAATTGTTGAAGTGTTGCTCCGCCAATGAGTGTCCCATCGATGAGAAGAGGTGATAATCAGAAGGCGCCAGGTCAGGTGAATACGGCGGGTGGGGTAGGAGTTCCCAACCAAGCGAAGAAATCGTTTCCTTAGTCAATCTGGCTGAATGTGCAGGAGCGTTATCATGCTGAATAATGACTTTGGCGTGCCTGTGAGCCCATTCTGGGCGTTTTTCGATCAATGCGTGACTCAAATTGATCATTTGTTGTCGGTAGCGCTCGGTATTGACTGTTTCGCCGGGTTTGAGAAGCTCGTAGTAGACTACTCCCTTCTGATCCCACCACACACACAGCATTGTCTTCTTCCCAAAACGATCCGGTCTTGCACTCGATGTGGATGGTTGTCCTGGCGTTACCCATGATTTTTTTCGTTTGGGATTCTGAAAATAAATCCATTTTTCATCGCCAGTTACAACTCGATGCAAAAAACCCTTTCTTTCGTGGCGTAAAAGCAGCATTTCGCACACAGTTTTTTTTTTTTTCCATCTGTCGTTCGTCCAATTCATGTGGAACCCATTTTCCAACCTTTTGAATCTTTCCCATAGCTCTCAGGCGATCGGAAATGGCTTGCCTAGTGACATTCAACTGTTCTGCCATCATTTGTTGGATTTGGGTATTGTCTTCGTCTAATAAAGATTGCAATTCGAAGTCCTCAAACTTTTTTGGTCGATTTTCTCGTTTTTGATCAGTAACATCAAAATCACCACGTTTGAAACTTTGAAACCAACGTTCACATGTCCTGACGGTTGGAGCAACATCGCCATAAGTCTCAACAAGAATTCGATGACATTCAGATGCCTTTTTTTTTTCTTTTGATTAAATAAGAAAATCATGACATGCCGCAAATGCTCTTTATTTGGCTTAAAATTAGACATTTTTAACACCAAAGAAAGGTATGATACGTCCACGTAAACGACTTAAAAACAACTGACTTTTGTAAACAAATGACTAACAAACAAATAGCGTTTAGAGATAAGCAAATCCTTCAATAGGCTAAGAGCGCATTCTATTCGAATTAAAACGACATTTTAAACTTGCATACCTGGTACTAGGAATCTGAAATTTTTACTATTCCAGATTCTTGTTAGTGGCAATACAAAATAGATCTGGTATAGGTGTGCCGAAGAAATAAAAAAAGAAATCGAAAAAAAAAAAAGTGTAATGTTTCAATTTGCAATGAACATGATAAATATACTTGTAATAATTGTATAGAAATAGAAGAAAATGGTCAAGCTGTTGAATAACACATTATTATGTAAATAGTAAAATTTGGTAAAATTTATTATGTAAAAATTTTTGTTTGGTTTTTTTGTTGTTTTACAATCCTTACACTTCATACTACACACAATATTGAGCCTATATTAAATATTGACAGTGTAGAAAAATTAAATAAAGTATATTTCTTGATGATAAATTAGGGTGCTAATGTCTTTATGTGGTCAATGACTAATTAAAAAAACAAAAACACAACAAAAAAAACAAAATGAATAAACTGATATTTATTAGAATCAATATAAGGTTGTTGTTTAAATTATGTTAATGATAACACGGAGATATGTCTTGAGTATGTTTATATTTATACTTGATGTTATTTTATATATTGCATTTATTTATACATTGCGTTTGTATGGGTGTATGTATATGTGTGTAGGTGTGTGTGTGTGTGTGTGTGTATGCATATATTTATTTATTTAATTATGTAATTAATTATTAATATTAATTTTATGCACAGGTATATTGTGTATTGTTTTGTGGATGGACGAAGGTGTGTGTTTGTGTGTAGATGATAAGTCCATATGTAAATATCTATTATGTAAAACGTATCTGTTATGAAGATAAAGGATTTAGATCATATATTTTTGTTATAATAAATATTCATTTGTATAATGTAAACAAAATATTGTTATGTAAGGATTTGTTTAAGAGCACTAGACTCGTGCGATCTATTGTATCTATAGTATAAGACTAAGTCTTCAACAAATAAAGAGCATTCATTCATTAATTCATTCATTCACTCCATACTACAATTATTGATACATAATGATGACATTTATTTACCATTTATAACATATTTGGTAACATAAAACTGCATTTTTTATGAAAATGTCAAAGAAGTGAGGGAAATTCTCACCTAGTAACTAACAATGTACCAGATCGGCTAGCGGCCAACGCCGGGTTAATGAAATTCCCTTTAAAATCGTTAACTAGTTCCCTTAACTATGACCATAACTAGTGATTTACCCTAAAAAAAAAAAATTTATCTAAAAATAGGCAAACAACTAACGAAGACTACACTCATTAGCTACACCGGAAAAAAACATAATGGAAAGAATTCCGTAATTAATACCCCTACTGGCACTATCTGGATATCAATCAGATACTAGTGTCATAATTTGTTTTAGTCAGCCCGTAGCCCATAATTTACTGGCAGGTACTGTTTGCGCAAGACACCTGCTGCTAATCCCCAAGCATCAGACCCACAAAACCCAATACCCCCAATACCCTAATACTCCACAATACATCACCCCCAACTAACTGCTAGCTAACTCACTTATGAGCTTGCCGATTTCCTAATGCCTCCACTGATAACTGTGATATCGTCCTTCATGGCCTTTTTTAAGTGAAAGTATCCTCGAAAATCGTGATTTGAATAAATTGGATTTTTTGTTGTGTGAATCGTGGAATTACTATTTATGAGGATTCTTCTACTGGTATTGGGTTTTGGGCACAAGGGTTTCTTCAGTTTTTAATCATCAACTTATATTTTTCTTAAAATGGCTGTTTATATTTTACTCTAAACACGCTCGTAGAATTAATGAGTATTTTAATACAGTAGAATCTCAATGTATCGTATCTTCAAGGGGATAAAGAATATGTACGATATATCGAAATATTCACTATAACTAGATAATCATATATCGGTACATATATATGGATAAATTTCTTGACTGTTATTATTAAATGTTTAGTAAGGTTCTTGAGGTTCAGTCAATAAGCAAAAACAACTATTTTTGCGGCGTTTCGAGACTATATTGCTCACATAATCATGCCCTACACTGAAAAAACAGGTTACTATAAAATTATATAAGTAATACAAGTTATTTCAAAACATAAAGTTAACTACAAGTATATAACAACATGTGTTAGAATAATTAAATATATATAATTACAGAATATAGAGGAGTATGAAATTACTTAGCATGTTACTGGTGGATATGGTATAGACTAACTAAATTCTAACAATTCTAGTACACCTGAATTTTGAAAAACAGTTATAAAGGTATTTGGAATTCCTTAGGAAAAATTAAGTTAAAAGTACTGGATGGTAGTTCCAAGATGCAGGTACAAAAATATTTCGGTTTAATATACTAATAAATGTATGAATGATTTATATGACGTATATTAACGTAAATGAATATTATTGGTCTGAATGTATTAAATTGGAATAACAGGTGTTAAGATTTAGAACGTCTGAGTTTTTGTTTATTGCGCGATTTTTAAAGTTGTGGCAAGTATTATTTTGGTACATCGGAATAGTATCTTAAACGAAGAGTGTATCAACATAAATACAATTGCACGTCGATAAATAAAAACCCAAACAAGCCTGACCAAACAGCTCTCACCACACATAACAGGCAAACAAAACAAACTTTTTTTTTTTTTTTTTTTTTTTTTTTTTTAATTTATTGAAATATACAACTGTATAAAATATATACAACAAGTAAATGTGTTGAAAGTAAATACAATGGCATGTAAATAACATGTGAAGAACTATTCACTAGTAGCACTTCAATAAATTCTACACTAAAAGGTCTCTAGGCCATCTTCTTTTCAGACGCCTCGGAGGATTATCAGGAATGGAATAGGAAGCAAGTTGGGAGACTAGTGGATTGGAGTGATTATGGAGCTTACTATGGAAGGATAGGTATCTGGTTTGGGCTAAATCAGCAACATATGGGACATTAAGATCTTTATGAATAAGTTTATTTGTAACAAAGTAAGGAGCATTAAGGATTTTTCAAAGGTTTTTGGATTGTAAGGATTGGATACGAGAAGAATTAGAAGGTTTAGTTGAGCCCCAGAGCTCAACTCCGTATGTCCAAATAGGTCTGATAACTGTCATGTAAATGAGTCTTTTGTAGAAAATCGGAAGTTTTGAACGTCTGTTGAAGAAGTCGAAAACGACGAGCAGTTTCCTGTTGTTTAAGTCTTGTATAAGGATTCCAAGTGAAACGTTTGTCCAGTTGAAGTCCTAGATAGCGGATCTATTAAACAGGGATCAGTGGAATATTGAACAAACTTTTAAATTTGATTCCCCCAAAATTATTCACCCTGAACAAAATACAGTGGACTCTCGTTATAACGCAGGTTAGGGGGAAATGAAACCTCCCGCGTTATAGACGTAACCGCGGTATAACGAGGGCAGAAGTATGAATTATTGGGGGTCAAAAAATAATGAAAAAGCACTCTGACATAAACTCGGGTAACAACTAAAGGAATAATACACAGTTTTTAAAAAGGAAGTGAAGGGGATTCTGTGAACTAAGAAGGCAAGAATAGAGACAACGTACGTTATCTAGGTAGGTTACCGGGAAGATATTCAATGGACATTTTCTAACCAACACATTTCGGCTTATTTCTAGGTCGATACAAGCAATTTACCCACTCTTTCCTAAAGTTTTTTTTTAAAATTCTAATAAAAATGAAAACTTTCAAAAGTTCTAATATTGAAACAAAAACAATGAAACCTGGTTAGACAATCGTAATTCTAAACGTCCTATTTAGTTTTACTTCCTACGTTAACAGCCAGTTATATTTTTTTTCCTTTACAAATTCCTTTTAATGTTCAGTAAAATTAGGAATGTGTTATAAAAAAAAAAAAAAAAAAAATTAAAAAATGTAACTTAATTTTTGAAGTTCCCTTTTTCCCAGGACTTATCAAACTTTGGAACCTTTTCGTTTTCTTCTCTAGTTTTTATGGCTCAATTTTCTTATGAATTGTTTTCAAGTTTTCTATTGTTAGTTTTAAAACCATAATACGATGTAACCTTATTTTTTTATTAATTTTAATTGAATCAGGATCGGGACCGGAGCTTGACCCGCGTTATATCCGAATCCGCGGTATAACGAGCCGCGTTATATCGAGGGTCTACTGTAATTTTAAAAGAAATATTAAAGAAATGATAACCATAGAAAAATTTAAAAATCGCGCAATAAACCAAAAATCAGACGTTCTAAATCTTAACACCTGTTATTCCAGAAAATTGAAAAAAACCCAAAATTGAGACCATCTTCTCCTCCCCCCACCGTTAGCTCACCCCCCCCCCCCCCCCCAGCGGCGGGTACTTTTAGGATCTTTATCTTTTAACTATTCCTAACGACTCCCTGAAGTAAAAAATAATCGCAAATTTCGTGCACTCTACACCCCTCATTTCAGCAATCATTGACTGGACTATAGCGCTACCACAATTTTTAGTAAACTCGTTTTACTTAAAACGATTGAACCAATAAATATTTTTTTGTCAAGAAGAACCTAGTTTTCATAGAAATAATGACTTAAGCCCTTTTGTACAAATACAAGCTATATATAACATTTGAATGAAACTCAGTGTTATAAATTCGTTGTTATTGTTCGCAGTGGAATATTTAGCTGATGTTCGTTTCACTATTAATAGCCAATATCCTTCAATTTCCTCCTAATTCCAGTTGTCACCTCAGCTGCCGAGGCGGCTTCTTAGAACTACTGAGACCAGACTCCAATATCGATCCCACGACAGTTCTGGGCAGCGGCTACCCGATCTATCGAACTGCTGCTCTTGCAATCGAACTGCAATCTGATACCTTCCCAATATGGACCTATTTTTACTAACTATTAACTATAACTATTATCACGTAAATATTGCAAATCTTATTTTATATTAAGTTTTAATGGGTTTGTTTTGAAATTTTTCGATTATTGATACCGATTAGAATAAATTTTAAACAAAAAATAAACCACATTAGAGCAAAAAATTCATGCGAAATCGATTAAAAATAACTATAAATTCAGACGATGCACAGTGGGGCAAGCAGCCCTAATTGTTGGCATAAACTAAATATTCTTTCTTACATCTTAAATAATCATCAACATTGGTCCCTAAAGCTTTATATCATACATTGAAACATTGAAAAACCTAAATCACTCACTTTATTTGTGTATAATACGGAAAAACTTAAAAAACAGTAAATAAAAAAATTCACAATTTTCATTAAAATAAGAAACACACTTTTTATCATCTTCACTATCTCCTTTTTCTGTGTCAGACCTATTTTCAAAAGGAAATGAAAGAAAGTTTAAAGCCTCTGTTGGTAGTGACTTAAATTTTTTCTTAGGTAGTTTTCGTTTGCTTGTTAGAACTTGGTCTGAACTCAACAAAAAGTTAATGAATATATCCTGGTTGGAGTTTTCTCGACTAAACTTCCGTAATGTTCACGATATTTTTTGAAATCCTTGTTACGAGCTTCCTGTGCTTCCTGTACCATGAATAAGAAACTTGCCGAGGATCGGTGACATTGGGTACCATGGGTACTTTTCTACATAATACTTTGCAGTACCATGAGCAAACTCTTGATAGGCATTAGTATTAATTTCGTACCCACTTGATATTGCTATCAGTATTGTATGAAGCCTTTTAATTGGTTCAGCGTCAAATCCGGTAATTTCTGACGAAATATCAGCATGAGAGAAAAATCGCCCAGCCGTATTTCCATCGTTATTATTTTCAAAGCCAGGTTTAGGCATGTCAACAATCAAACATCACTTTTTTTTTTAAACTTTCTTGTATTCGACTCTTGGTTTCTTTAACTTGTTTGTCTTCATTGCAGCGGTTTTACCATTTTTTTAGTGGAAGCTTAGGTGTATGATAGGTGTATAGGATAGGAAATAAAATAATTTTTTCGTTTATGTACTACCAAAGGAGAAATATTTTTTCTGACGCTAGGGCAAATTGGGGCAAGATTTTTCAACGAAACTATAATATTTAGATAATGTACTAGAAGATGGTGGAAAAAAATATGCTTGGACGGGTTTGGAAGGTTACTAAACCATTCGCTACATACAAACTAAAATCAATAATCTTATTTTATTATATTATTAAGGCAAATATAATACTATATTTCAAAATTATATACCTGAAGATGGTGATTCCATGTCATAAAAATATACCAGTATTAAAACTGTATGTAAAAAAAACAAACGATCTGTTAATAACAAATTGATGCAGACACTGACATTGATGCCACTGAACTTTGTCCTCCTTCACCGATTATCTGTACAAGACATGACCGTTATTAGCTTGAGGAATTGCATTATTTTGTCCTGCAGAGCCTTAACTAACGGATAATTAAGTCATCACGTTGAAAGGAAAATTTTAGTTTTAGCACTTTCTGCCACGTTTTGCTTTAGTTTGCCCCTCTGTGCGATGTACAAAAATAGGGTTATTACTTGCTAAGAGATGACTTGTTCCTTTTAACAGTTACGTTTCGGTAACCAGTTTCTGTTTAACCGGCGCGCAATCTAGCGGTAGACATTCGAAAATAGAACTTTTCGCTTTATCACCTAATTTTCCCTTTATCACCACATACTAACTTAGCCCGAATGTTTTTAGCGAAAACAACCACAGAATGTTCCTTTAATGGTTTTTTCCTTTCATATTAGAAACAATGGATTTTTTCCCTTTCATATTAGAAACAAATTTCAAATGGGATTATTTGGTTTCTTTTAGCCAATTTAAACATCAAATATTATCAAATTTTATATGTTTTGAGTCATTTGGAATCAATTGTCATTTTAGTTTTGCAAGCTTGCCCATACTTTGCCGTGAATTTATATTTATTCATAAGTAAACTGTAATTGCATTTTAAAATTTAATCGTTTTTCGCTTACATTCGATTGGATTTGCTTCTCTTAGAACAATTTAATCGGATGGGCTTCTCGCTGCCGATCGGCTAAAATTCTTGAATTATAACAACTCTTTTCTAATTTCCCGCCTCCCTACTATCGTTCTGTTACTCAATCTCTCATGCATTGTCCACCAATATATATTATTTGTTAAATGTTCTCTTGTGTAGTCCTAAAATACCAAAAACCACTCTTGCAAAGAAGAGAGATCTTGTTAGAATGAATGTAATGTGAACGTTTTGTAATGTGTTTGTTTTGACAAAATTGTAACACATACTGCACGGTTTTTAGAAACAGCTTATTGCACAAACAATTGCAACTAGATCAGAAAAGTCTGGTTTTATATCGATTTATGACTTAATTTAGTTGGAGCTGACATAACCTTCCATAAATTAAGGTTTAATAAATACCATTTAAAGAACTACTCACTATTACCACTTCATTAGCATATCTCTTGGCCATCATCTTTTCAAAGGTCTCGGAGGATTATCAAAATCGATTGTGAGGCAAGTTAGGAGACTAGTGAATTCGAGTGGGTATGGAGTTTACTATGATAGGATAGGTATCTATTTTGTGCCAAATCAGCAACTTAATCTCCTTAAAACCCCCGAAAAATCCCCAATGCTTCTTATTATGTCACAAACAAACTTATCCATAAACATCTTACTGTTCGATAAGTTGCTGATTTGGCCCAAATCTGAAAGATAACCTTTCATACTCCATACCTATTCGAATCCACTAGTCTCCCAGTTCCCAATGAATCCTCCGAAGCGTCTAAAAAGAAATAGGCCAAACGACCTAATGATAAAGAACTTTTATTGATGTGTTACCAGTTAGTAGTTCCTTACAATTTTAAATATTAATAAATAGTTAAAAAAGGGCAGCCTAAACGAAAGAAGTAACAAATTAAAATCCTAGCTGTTAATTTTAGGTTGCAAGCGTGGTAGAACTCAAGAAAAATATGATTTATGGCGACGTTTTGAGTTCAGTTAAAGGTCGCTCATCTGCAATTAGTGAAGGCGTCGTAGTTTTTCTTTAATGCCAAACATTCCGCAGAACCTCGAAATACCTTATTTTTTTTTACAACCTTATTTGCAATAGTATGTCTCTTTAAAAGCTCAGAATATAACAAGGGCAGGACTCACTTAGGCTCTCACGGATCTTGTTGGCAATTTTTTTTGGAAGTTCCTGGTCAAAAAAAAATATTAGAGACGTTATTTTGCCGTTCCGACTAATGGGCCATAGAAGCCGAGAAAAAAAATAATAAACCAATTTCTTTTATATCTATAAAATGATAGTTGGTTTCTCTTAGGTAGTGGAATAGAGACAATTTTGTTTCTCTCTGTAACAAAGGGTTTTATTTAAAATATATATTTACATTAATTACAAGCTGTTAGCTGTTAATACAATACATTCACTCACTGGTAACAAAACAAACTACATTTAAAACCCTTATTCCGATCTCCTGTATATATTTAGAATATATAATTAATATTAATCAGATCTTATCATTCACAGCTGTTTATTGTCACTTCTAATAGGCATTGTGGGTAAAGGTGGTCGTATTGCATCATGGGTAACTTGAGAAAAGCACTCGTATGTGAATTAAGTTTTCTTACAACTTTATTTTTTTAACGAGTTTAAAAATGATATTGACATAATTCTAGAACCAAAATTTTATAGTGCAAATTAAATGAAAAATACATGTGTTTCATAGATTTTTGTTGAGGTTAGTTAAATTCTAAGCAAACTATATTTTTTTTTTACCCAAAACATAACGTCAGATTTTAATTCAACACTCTCAACATTGAATATTGTTTTTGTTTTTTTTATTTATTTATGAAATTTATTAAATACACTACAAATACAAATATGATGTACAATACAATATTACAACACAAATAATAATCCCAATAAAATAACGTATAAATAATAATTAAATGCTATGAACAACAAGTAAATACACGTTTTACAATATAAATTATAAACAATACCTAATAAAATAATTTAAACTTTAATATTTCATTTTTAACCCTTTAAAGTTTGTCAAAGTAAAATATATACATCTCATATCTGAGGCAAATAGGTAAATACATAATACTGAAATTCGTACAGTTATTAGTACTATAAAGAACATTGAATAAACACGTTTATTTAATATAGAAAAAAATATGTAAAAAATCATTTTTTCAAGTGGTAATGAATTTTTGAACCGATTATTGGTAACATTTCATTAAATCTTTGTTACACACCACGCAAATTCAACTTGATTGGTATTGCAGGAAAGAGGAGAGACTCAGCTTTCTTTTGGCGTATATAAATGCAAAATTTAATGATAGAATTGGAAAATCCGAATTACATTTGGATATTTTACACGAGTTTGAAACCAGATAAGAACATGATACCAAAGGCATTTCAAACGTATTACCACTCTATATTTTGGGTAAAAACATGAAATTGATATATTTAACTGCCTAACCGTAATTCAAGTTTTTGTCAATTTAAACTAATGCAAAACTGTTGGGTTTTTTGCCCCTCAAAAATTTTCCCCTTATCAATCGTAGTCACATTTTTGATATTTTATTCTCAGCACTAATCTAGACCATATTGAATCATAAAAACTACTTCTCCACCTTTTGCAAGGCAGGCCCCCGTTTTGGAGGTATTTCGGCTAAATTAAGTAATAATACTAAAACAAAGTTGTGCAATTATTGTATTTTCATTGGTTTTTGACACGTGTGCTAATCTTCAAGATTATCAGATAACTGGAAATTGGTGAAAATTACAATGCAAGATTCCGTTACTTACAGCTGAAGTTAATAAAACCGTATTAAAACAACAAAATATATCATTTTTTCAAGTGGGAACAAATTTTTTTTTGAACCGATTCACAGTGGGACGAATGGCCTATCTAGGAGGAAAAAAGTCATAATGAAAATTAATAAAACTATTGTGATAGGTGTATAGTTAAGTAGTTTATAGAGCATTATCAAAGGTTCTTTCGTTTTTTTAAAAACGGATTTCAAGGTAAAAAGAACGATCAAAGTAGTACCTAACTCGACAGGTCAAATTTTGTTAAAACTATTGATTCTTTCAATCTAAATTTGTGTATCATACTATTGATATTTTTTTATTATTCTTTTATAATTAGTGAATATAGACGATCGTTATACCAGGAAGCCATGCTCAAAATAAGTTTTTTATAATTTGACCTATTATATAATTTTTTTTAAAAGTGCCGTAAACTAAAGCATTTTTTAAACTAAAAAGATCTATTACTAAAAAGTACTCCAAAGTACCTCTCTGAAATTCATGGTACAGGTGCCTTAGAAGGTATATGAAATAATCATGAAACATTTAGCTGCTTTTATCTGCTTTCTTGTCTGAAAACCAATTTTCTGTTTCGCGAAGAGAGTTATTTCGTATTTGGCTAAACTGTAAGGGCAGTGATTTAATATGTATAACTATATTTAAAACACTTAAATTAGAGGATAATATACCCACATGTATAGCTGCACTGAAGAGATATTTAAAATTGATAGTTACGAAAATTAAAACAAAATAATAAGAGGAAAACCCAGGAAAGTTATTAAGAGATTGAGAAAATCACTTTTATAAGAAAAAATCATTTTACATACGTTTATAAAGTTACAATACACACAAATACATAGGAATGGATGTATATATGCATGTTTTTAATGTATGTATTGAAGTTTCATTTAGATAAAAAATCAGTTATGTTAGTTAGTTTTTTACTAAGGAGAAAAAATGTGTAATCGAAATTAATGAAAATGTTGTAAATAGGTGTAAACGGAAAATGTTTTATAGATCAGAGTTTTTTTTTGGTTTTAGCTGTGGGATTACTAAGTAAAAACATGGATGTAAGTAGTATCTAACTCGACAGATCATATTTAGTTAAAATTATTGATTCTTTTAATTAAACACTGTATAATCTTGTTGATATTTTGTCATCGTTTGTTTATAGAAAAAACCAAGAAAAAATAAGAAAACATTACCCGTTACAGATATTATCGCAGCAGACCTTTTTAAAAGTCCAGATAGTTATTATTCTTGCTCCTCATCCACCGATGATTCCTCTGGGGAAGATGTGGACTCTTCAGAAGATGACAACATGGAGTGATAGTTATATTGTTTCAATATATTATATATATATATATTATTGTCTAGAGAGATATATGCTTTATTGAGACATATTAACAATAAACATAGTGCTGCCCAACTTTATTGGGTTGCTACACACACAGCATACTCATCTATCCAATTACAGATAACAATATAATTTGTAATTTAGTTATATAATATATACTTAATACTACCTAATTCTAGAAAAACCAATAATAGACAAACTAATAACTTTTTTTTTTTATATATTTATATTTTTTTTCCTTATTTATTATTATTATTATTATTTCCCTTTCCCTATTTATTCCTTTTACTATCTTTTCCTCTCTTTTCCCCCCTTCTTTTCCTATTTCACTTCATTTTTTTTCCTTTCATGTTATTCCCCCCCTAATATTCACATATATACCACACATTCATATACATATATGCACATAGAATCAGATATAGGATAAATTAATACATATTTAACAACTGTAAATTGTAATGGGCTATCCTATGCACCATGTATGTGGTGGTGAATAATTCCAAGGGAGTCCAATATTATATTTTCGGCCATTATCGCTATTTCCCTCACCTCCACGCCAAGGTCCTCCAAGAAGCTCCTTGTTTTTTCCGGAATGACTCCGCGATATCCAAACCATAATCCTTTCACGGAGAAATCTCTATTACCGAATGTCTCGCGGAATTTCTCTTTGAGGAAAGGGATACATTTTTCATAGATATCCATTTTTCTCCCTTTCTACTTCACCTGATTGATCGAGGTTATTATTTTCATACCTTACAGTAGGATCCACTATCAGCGCTGTCCGTCCGTTCTTCGGAAACGCGACAATGTCCGCATACCTCGTGGATCCGTTGGTATCGATGCAGTATACCTCGTCAAAGCAGGTAAAGCCTTTATTCTTGAGGAGCCTTATCAATTCATTCTTGACCCTGTGGTGACGGCGTGTGATCAGGAGTGAGTTGTTGGGACATTTTCCCAGCACATGGGCTGGTGTTTCGGACTCTTTGCCGCACTTGCGACAAAGGGACCCAACCTCTCCTATCTGCCCGCTGGCACCTGGGACTCCACGTAGGGGTGCATAATTGATGTTGAGTTTTAGGGCGTTGGTCCATTCAGACCCCGAAAGTATTTGTTTTTCACAAATATATCTATTAGCTTTCGGTGTCTCCTTAAAATGAGGTACACCAACGCCCTGCCACCTGCAATTGGCCCATTCCTCAAAAGCGCCCTCTCTCAGCGACCGTCGTAGAGCTCTCACGCTTCGGTGGCTCTGATCTACACCCAGCCTCTCAGCACATTCAGTAATCTCTTTTTCATAATGGAATGTAGACTGGAACAGAGCGTCCGGAACATTAGACAGTCGCTGAGCAATGGACCAGTGCTGCAGAGGAGCCTCCCATTGACAGCGGATCAGTCCCAACCCACGGTACCTTCGCGGAGCGTAGAGCATCGCAGTTGAGGTGTTCGAAGGGAGTCCGGCAATGGCCTTGACGCTCCTGCGGATCATCACATCTATACCATCCAACAATGCAGGGCTGAGCTTTGTAAGGGGTGCAGTCTGGAGAGGATATGTCAATCCGGGAAACACATATTGATTGACAACATTGAGCTTTTGTTCCGGTTTAAGTAGGCAAGAGGTTACTAATTTATCTAAATTTTTATTTAGTTTCTCTATTGATTCTTCACTGAACCTTAGCTCTCCCGAGAATGTGCATCCCAAGTATTTAATATAGTCGTCTTCCATAGCCGTGTGGATGACTTCTCCATTCTCCAGAGAGAGCGTCGTTGCTTGCATCTCACCCCCATCTAACACAATGCCCATACTTTTCTGTGGATTTACAGCCAGACCAATCTCCGCCAGTATCCTTTGGGTGCTATCTATAATTCTCTCAGCCGCATACTTATTACGTGCAGAGACCGCCTGATCATCTGCAAATCCTGTGAGGACCACGCAATCTTGGTCATCTCCCAGCTTGTACCCGTATCGTCTCGAAAAATCATGATCACAAAGGTCTTGGTACAGATGATCAATAGCTAGGTTAAAAAGCGAGGGAGAGAGTGGGCCGCCTTGGGGAACTCCTCGCAGCACATTGATCTGGCTAGTAGAATGAGCTCCAACCGTTACTTTCAATTTTGTTTGTGGATAGGAGTGCAGCGATAACGTTTCTCAGGTCCAGTGAAACACCTCTTGCTTCTAACGATCTAACAATGTGATCGTGCCCAATGTTGTCAAAAGCGCCAACAACGTCAAGAAAGACCACTGCACAGTCATTTTTCTTATTTTTTTTTTTTTTTGCGTCTTTTATGACTGCGTCAATGATTCTCGCGCTTACGTGTGCTCCCGGAAGGCCCCTAATAAAACCTCTCTGATTCCTATGGAAGGTGACCTGCTTTCTCAGTTCCTGGTCCAGAACCTTTTCTATGATTCGGCGCACAATAGAGTATATCGTAATGGGCCTCCATGATGAAATATTTTTAACATCGCCCTTTAACATCACCCTTTTTAACATCGTAGAATTTTATCGTGCGGATTAAGACTCCGTCAGGCCCCGGTGATGTGTCCAGTGACGTAGATTTAATGGCTTTTCGTATTGCCTGGACATCAAGATTCATGACATTTGGCATCGGGGCACGTTTCTCATAATCCGCACGTTTGCAGGAGTTCACATGCTCAAAGAGGTTTCTGAAATGGGCATCGATTTCGGTGACCTTTAAGGGACATTGCTTAGGGGCATCGGCATTCATTATTGTCTGGACGACCTTCTTTCTTCTGTTATAATAATTGTACTGGGCCATCTCATATTGATATTGTTCTTGCCGACGCCCTCGGTCTGCTTTATTCGCTCTCTGCGGATTCGAAGTTTTACCAGCACCCTTGTCTTCTATATTTTTTTTTCTTTTTTTTCCCTAATTTGTAAAATTTAACTGCCGGGTGCTGTGGGCCTGGAAGTTCTTCATTAATATTATTTAAAAACTTGAGAAACTCAACGACCGCTGCATCGAATTCCGCAGTTTCCATATTATTTTGACTACAAAGATTTTTGAACGTGGCAGACCATTTAGCAATGCCCTCCTTAATTTCAGGTAATTCTTCCTCTCCATTTAGGGCCCACCACCTTTTTAATTATTCCCCTTAACGTATTATTATTGGCCTCCCTTGGATGCTTCTTGGCAATATGGGTTCCAAGGCCTCTCTCACCTTTGAATGTCAAGCCACAAATAGGGCAAACTGTATCATCAGGATGAGAGACTCTTTCTTTTCGGTTGACACCCGCCTCCGTGGTTTTAGTGGTTAGTTTGGGCAGCTTAGTGAATACTAATGAATACTAATGAATGATTTCACCTTATTTTAACTCCATTGTTTATGTAAATCAGGTTGCTGTGTCTATTTTAGTAAGTCAGACTTGTTCCCTCCTAGATAGGCCATTCGTCGTAATGTGCGAAGTCGGAAATAACTTCCATCTTTTTCAAAATATCATGAACACTTTGATCATCAATTCTTACTTCAGCGGATGACACTTAAATTCTTTCACCTTTTTCTATTCAGTTATTATGGGTTAATTTTTGTTTAAGCATGAAAACATTTTGTATTTTTTTTTTTATTATTATTTTTTGGTTACATTTCGATAGTTCTTATTTAAATGGAGACTAAAGGATAACTGAGTAAATAGTTTTGCTTAGTAGGCAAACAGGTCAGGAATAATATCACAGAAAGATTTGAAAACAGTATCGCTTCATAATATGAATTGGATTAGTACAGCGGAAACATCTCATTTATACGATACCAGCTTGACGTGTTTTTTTCATTCATTACTTTTTTAAGATAATTGAAAATAATTACTGTATAATAATAAGTATAAATAATTACTCATTATGGAATCATTAGAAACGATCTAACTAATTTTTATTAAATTAACATGATACAAATAAAATTAGTGGTGAAAAATTAAAC